>VWZT01010676.1:0-144240 GCA_013397055.1 Pachycephala philippinensis | reverse complement strand
GGCGGCGGTGCCCCGGCAGCGGCCGCGGTGCTCCCGGGACCCGGGGGGCTTCCCCTGGCGCAGTAGCCGAGCGCTGGGAGAGTTGCGCGGGAAACGCGGCTCCCGCTGAGCCAATGATAACAACAAAAACAACATGAGCGAAGAGGTTTGAACAACAGCGCGGGGCGGTAAAACCAGCCCTGAGCGTTTGTCCTGTGAGTTATACATGCTGCCATCGCCTCTGTTCGCTTCCAGGTTTGGTACAGCACTATGAGTAACGCACAGACAGAAGATGAAATAACACTCTTTGAAAAAGATATGAAAGAGTTTTGGATCCAGTTTAAAATCAGTTATAGCACTGAACAGATCAATCAGACTTCAGCACTGAGAGATTTATGCAAGGAGACTATAGAAGCTCTTTCAGGTAAAAATGCTGTATGCTCCTATTAACTCTTACTTTTTGCAGGTTATCATCAAACTTCTTCAGATAACTGAAGTAACTTTCTCTTACAGCAAAATGGTCGAAGAAGCTGAAAGAAGAGGACCTGATGATTGACAAAATTCAGGAGTGTAACAATGGTACAGTATGGTGTTTTATTTATTGTGTCCAACCTTTATAAAATTAGCCTAATACAGCTAAATAGTATGTTTAACTTCACATGTGAAAAGGTAAGTAATAACATCAGAATGAAGATAGAATTAAAACCAAACATACTCGGTTGGTTACAATGTAAATTTACAATGCAAATTTCAAGTCAAAAGCAACTTGTTGAAAAACTTAATTGATGATGCAAAAATATAAAAGTCTGGCAGAAGTTCTCCGCATTGAGCTGAAGTATATAAAACAATGAAGTATCAGAATTTTTTGATGGCGGTAGGAAAAGTAAATTAAATTGCTTAGTAAAGCTAAATATTGTGAGGTTATTTATGCCTTTTCTGTATTAGTAAGGGGATACTGTCAGCTCATCACTCTGGGGTTAACTTTGCATTTTGTAAACTTCAGAATATCAGGTAAAAATTATTGCAACTGTCATATCAGTCAGTGTTTCCATTCCTGGCTTTCTGTCATTATTTGTGGGCAGGAGCCAACATCTTCAGGTTTTGAAGATGTATATGGTGCTGGCACCAGAAACAAATTTCATTTGATTAAAGTATCGGAGCAGCTCCATACTTTTTAGCCTCTCTTAGGAATAACTTTCACTTTAGGCTTTCATATGATGCTCTTGGTAAGTTAAGCTGACTTCTCTCTGCAGCTAAGGTAGCATACATTCCACTAGGTTTTATTCATATAAATAATTTCAAACTACTTAAATTTTAAATAGCAAGGACATACTTAATCAACTGTTTATGTTCATATTTTCTTGCCTCCTTTCAGAGATTCTCCAGCAGAGCAAATACATAGCAGAAAAGGAAGAGCAGTTGACAGAAATAAAATCAAAGTTAAATCAAGAAGAAGAGCAGCAGAAGAACTTGACTGACAGCATCCAAGAGCTTAAAGAAGAGTTGATGAAGAAAATGGAAAGTAAGAGAAGGATAATAAGTAAATTTTCTTAATTTAAGGTTCTTAATTTCAACACTTGCTCTTTATGGCTTTTCTGCTGTTCTAAATGGTTTTTTATGTGCTTGTTTTGCCTTTGATGCTTACGACGGATTTTAAAATTCTAGTAAAATCTTCTAAAAGTGAAGCTGCCAAGGAGAAAGTGGAACGAGTGAGCAAGATTAAAACATTGTTTAAAGAGCGTCTTGGATTGGAGATGCGTAGAATTCACGGTAGGTTTCTGTTATTTCCATAGTTTCTGTGTGCACTGATACAATGTGGTTCGTGTTGGATTGTGCAGTGACACACTAGCTTACACACCTGATCAACTGGCTTAGCCCAGCTACTACAATTGTCTCTTAAATGGCAAAATATATTAAAATGCATTTGTCTTGCAGAGAGACCAGCGTTGCTTAATTTGTCAGCGTTGTAAGAATATTAATTTAAACTAACTTTGTATTGTAGTTCTTAGTTGTCATTGTGACTCTGCAGCAGAGGTTAATGGTGTTAATTACTTCTGTTTGTGTTTTAGACGAGCAGTTACAGTTTATATTCAGACACATTGACCACAAAGATCCTGACAAGCCATACATGTTTACCCTTTCCATAAATGAACAAGGGGACTATGAAGGTATGTGAATTTTGAATACATAAATAAGAGGACTGAATCTGATGCCTCTATTTGAAAAAAGGAGCAGAGGACTAAAGTGCAGTTTAGTTGTAATCTTTTATCTTCCACTTTCTGAATGAAAAACCTTTCAATGGTTAATACTGTTTCTTTAATTATGTTTGTCTTGTTAACTTACATGACAATACAACTGCTTATCTTCACTGCCCTCCATTTGTGGAGATGCTGTGTACTTTGTATCAAGCAAAGCAGGAGAAGGAGCATATACAGAGATAAGAATGCTTCATTCTGTAGTTTTTCTGCTGCAGTGGGTGTGTATGCTGACAGGCATATTTCAACTTGTTCCAGAAGCCTAGAGGGCAGAAAAAGGGTGACATAGGTGAAGGAATAAAACTTGAAATCCAGCATTTCCCTTCTGTAAGGGCACAGCCTTTTGGATCTTAAAGCTGGTTTTGCTATATGGATCTTACTTCAGTTATGAGTTATGGAATTTGAGTGCTGGATAGCTTCTAGACAGATGCTCCTGGGGCTCTGCCATGCCTCTAGGTATGAATGGAACAGATTTCTAGTTTTACTAATTCAAATTTAAACTGTTGAAGTTTAAAGTCTTATCACATGCTGGGCTACATCAGTTTACAGTGTGCCTGCCTGCAGAGCAACAAAACAGTTTAGGAATGTGTTTGGGTTTTTGAGCAGGCTATGGATTCCTGGGAATTGCTGTAACTCAGGTAGTGAGCACAGCACTGAGTGGGAGGTCAGGCAAAAAACCTGTTATGTTCTTTGAGGCTTTCTCTTTGCTGAAAGAAGATGAGGCTACTCAAAAATACTGCAGGTGGAAGCTAAAACATAAAAAGATAACAAACTGCGTTAGTATTTCATAAGCATGGAAAAACACTAATATTGATTTTTTTTGTTTTTAATAGTAGTCTAATCTTTTGCAAATTTGTGTCATTTTAGTGACTTCCTGTACTCCTCCTCTGGACTGTATTGCAGACTTACAGCTCAAACTGAGAGAAACTAACAATTTTTCTGCATTTGTTGCCAACATCAGAAAAGCTTTCACTGCCTTATCATATAAACAGTCTGCATGAAATTAGTTTGTACTTCTCTTTCTGGCTGTAGAGCCCTCTTATTTCCTTCCTGTTAGTGAAAGTATGTATTTATCCATGTCTGACTCTTAATTTCCAAATAAAGATAATGAAAGCAGTATTTTAGTCCACTCTTATCTAGACACATTTTGGATCATTCTTCGAAGAACAGTATCACCAACTACTGCCTTAACTGAATGTCTCTGGACATGTAAGTTTTGATCCATTACATCCATGAATGATGTAATGATTTGTATTTAGCTACCCCAGGGAGATAATCAAAATAAAGTACCTTCTGTAGTTTGTGTCTCTTTTCCAAAAGCATTGATGTGTCTTTCAGGTTTCTGTGTGGAATTCTGTGCCTATTCTGTTGGAATAGGCCTGAAACTTATTAAAAAAAAGTGTGCTGAAGTTTAGCACTTACTTCAGTTACTTGTGTCACAGGTCATGGTCTTAATTTTTACCCTAACTTGTAATCTAGAGTGTCAGCATTTCTATTCATGCATCTAAATGGTTGTTTTTCTTCTAGTCTGTTAAACTTTGTCACTGGAAATTTTTTGACATAGCAAAGCCTGAAGTATAATGTATTACAATATGAAACATAGTAGTTCCAGATAAATCATGTGTGTATTTTGCATCTTATCAAATAGACTATTACTGCCACAGTGCTCAGCTTCAATTTAAAATATTCTTTTTCTATCTTATAAACTGTTTTCGTTTTTACAGAATATTTAAATGGATGGTTGTAACAAGAAAGAAAATGCTTCGTTTGATAATAAACCATAGTTCAAATAAAATCTTAACTAAGTTCAGTCCTAGAAATTCTAGTGAATCAAAAGCTAATATGTAAGACCCGGTCATTTAGGCATGTTTAAATCTGGTGATCAGATATTATCTGATTTGATAAGATGTTCTTAGTACAGTTGAAAATATTTCCGCATCAGATGTGAACTGTATTTAAATCACTTGGTTTGTCCAAACTTAACCATACAGCTTCATGGATGCACCACAGACTACACCCTCATCTTCTAAGAGTGCAGCTTAACAAAAAATAGTAAAAGACATAATCTTCCATTTCTTCTTCTCTATAGGGCATAATTTGCTGTTTTCTAAATAATGCATCATTTTCCTTGGTATGCCCTATTGATTTTTTTTCTTGTGTTACAGCTAGTTATACACAAAGAGCAGTAAGAAGGGTAAAGGTGCCAAATGATTACACTGCAATTTTGGAACAGAATGGCAGCAGGGAATTACTAAGCACTTGTATAATGACATCTCAAATCAAACAAATCCTCAATTTCTGCTTTGTCCATAAACCCTGTGTCCTCTCTGAGAATTCTGTAACTGACAATGGGAGAAAGAGGTAAGGGATGGGAACCTGACTTCAAGGGTCTCATTGTTCATTAGTGGATTTGCCTCCTTTTTATTCATATTAACAGGAATATTTAAGTTGCAGGGATTTCTTTCAACTAATTGCTTCTGCCACTAAAAGAATGCTGTAGGCACTTTTATGTAGGTCACTAGACTAACCAGGAGTTTAAAAAAAAAGTTATTGAGCCAGCTCTGCACTTCCCACTTGTATCATCTCTGTGAGGCATTACAGCTGCTGTTGGCATCTCTTCCTTCCTTCTACAGCAGCCCTTACCTTCCATGTGAGAGCCTATCCCTTCTGGCTTCTCACTAATGGCATTGCCCTCATATCCAGCATGACTATTCATTTTGAAGCGTACCCTTGCCCTACCTCACCTGTCTGTGCCAAGCACCTCTGAGCTGCTCTGAATGTAACAACTCCAGCATGTTGTATGAAAGCAAAAAGAGAGGCAGAACACAACCACCTCATTTCAAATTGAGCTGTTTGTTCATTAAGGGTGTACATATTGCTCAGGCACCCTCTGTAGCATATGTGATTTGTTCATCTTCACAGGAGAAAGAAACTGAAATGCCTTGAGTAATGAAGACAAACGTTCAAACTTAGTGCCATTTTCTTTTCTTGTTAATCCCAAGCATGAGTAGTTGGTGACAAAATGAATTTGTCAAGATTGCCATGCACAGAACATAAAATATGTGACAACTACTTTATTGGAATATACATTCTTAGAAATTATTTGCTAAAGAATATGATGTGCCTGGTTGTAAATGTCCTGTGCATATGCCTAAAGCAAGAAGTTTGCAATATTTATTGTGTGTAATTTAAACCTTTACAACTGTTTTTGGAGCTAGAATAACGTACCTGCTTTTATTTGCAAAAGCAAATCAGACAGAGATCTTACTTCCACTAAAACAGAGCCAGGCATTCCAAAAGTGGGTTAAAGCTAGGAAAGTGTATACAATAGATTTGCTTTTTCAGGTAAAACTGGCCCGTAACTTCCATGAAACAGCCTCATGCTAGTGGAAGATCTGTCTTGACATTTTAAAACCTTTGTGCCTTTAACAAATGCACTTAGTGCTTACAGAATGTCACACACCTGCATCTGTGGTAATTTGGAATTTTCTATTATGAAGCTGCACAATACAGTGATATCAAATAATAGTGGAGACAGCTAGGATAACACAATAGACTGACCCAACAGATACTGGGACCCCAGTGTGCTGGGTAGTACACAAATACAGACTGAAATGTCCCAAAGAGCAGATGGGAAAGTGCTTGAGCTCAAAAGCAACATGCAGCTTAGGGACTATAACACACAATCAGCTAGTGCTGGTGCTCTATTTCTTAGCAGGATCTTAAGGCAGACATAGATTCTAATGAAGGTCAGTAAAGGCTTTTTTCATAAATCAGTTTGCCCAATGCTGAACGTTGCTTTCCCTTTCAAAGTGCTGACCCATACTTAGCTACCAAGGGTCAAGTCTGAAATGTGGGGGCCATGAACTAATGCTGACCGTACAGCAAACTGCTGATGTTCTCGTGCTCAATACCTCATCAAATTTATCTCATAACATGTTGTAAAAATCGGGGGGAAAAACATTTAATTTATGAGATTTTGAAAATACACTATGAATTTAAAGACTGCTAGGAAGACAAAATAATACTAAATGTTAATAGCATATGTATTAAATACATGTAATCACTATTGTTTGTATGCTAGCAGGAGGTCAAATTTGAAAAGAAATCAAATTACTGTGAGAGTCCTTCTGGCTAACAGAACAGGTTTTTTACATACCTATTCAAACAAGAGTTGGAGGTGGGTAGTCTTGGATGTTGTTAGATGTATTTTGAAAAGCAAACAAGTATGGGCCACACTTGTGAAAATCAAAACAGACATGGAAGTTATGCTGTGCTTGTGTCATACTGTCTTCTCTAATGCTTCAATAAATGGAATTTATTCAGTACCTTGAAATTGTCTAAGTTAGTTCTGTCATTGTAATACTGTAACATTGCTGTGAACTCATTTGTGATTTATAACTTTTTAAAAGCTCTGCTGAACTTGACATAACAAACATAATACACACATAAATCAGTCCCACAAGCAGAGTAAGAGTATGTATTTCAACTGTGTGAATAAGCTGTACTAAATAATTGTGGTAATAGTCTTACCTTTTGAAAGCAATAGTTGCACTTCAGTTATGTGAGGCATTACTGCTAAAAGGACTGTATGCCTGAAGGGTTGGGAGGAATGGCTCTGATTGCCAGAGAGTGACACTCCATTCTTTTTATCCATATTACCCCTAATCACTCTGGCAGCTCTCCACACAGAGTAGACCCTTTAGAGTCTTGAGCTTATAAACAAGCTGTTGGAGCAGAAGCAGAGGCAGTGAAGCCTGATTTCCTACAGATCTCTGGTTTTGTCCTTAAACAGTGCCATTCTCTTCATTGCGATATCTCAACTCTTCTTTACAGTCTAAGGATCAGAGCCATAGAACCACTCTTGAGTTATGCCAGTTTGGCCCCTGTTTGGCTGCTGCTAAAAGTGCTGGACACCAGTCGCACCATGCCTGCCCTTGTTCTGGTACACTGATTTGTGGTTCTCTTTACCCAACTGCTGACTTTAAGTACATTGTAAGAACAGGAATAACTGCAACACAATTTTCAGATTTGGACTAAATGAGCAACACGCTTGAAAGTTGTTGAGGAGACTGACAGAAGCTAAAAAGAGAGTTTAGTCATGCAAGTGCGTGGTGGTTTTTCATATGACCTTTTATATATGTATATGTATATAAAAATTACACACAGGAATGATTAATTGAAAAAAGATACAATTAGCATCAGTTTGATTTTCTTCCTCTTCAGTCACAGCAGGTTGAACAATGGTAATTGCTACTGACTCACCTGTTTTGTGACTGATGGGTAATTCCCTACATGGAAATGTGCTCTTTGCCGGACTTGCCTCAATGGCTACTGGATCAGGGGCTCAATTCTTCATTATCCATTATCTTCTACACCACAGCTTCAGCTGGAATAACTGGCTGGGCAGAGAAACAAGTCTGTTGAACACCAGCTATGTATCATCATTTTGATTTAGAAGCATGCTACACTTCATACTGATGGCAATTGCAATTATCATAAAGGAATCCAGGCTTTTAAGAGAACACTGCATACATTAACCTTTTGGCCAAGTGAGGAGTAGGTCAAAGTGATAGGTGACCTCGTGGGTCGTTTACTAGCTAAGTTACAGTACAATATTTAATGTAAATGCTTATCTCATAGGTTAAAAACGGGCTAGCAACTAATACTTAGCTTCCCATGCAAAGCTAATCAGGGAAATTTGCTTGTCTAACTCCATGTATAACACAACCTCATAATGGAAATAAAATGGAGCAAATTGATAATTGTATTTTTTTAGTATTAGTTGTATCAGCATGACTTACTGGCCTGTATTTTCCTACACTTATTGCAAAGGTAGGTAAGCCATCTGATAAACTCATGTTTCTAAGGGAAAGAGGGAAATCTTCTGACATGCAATTCTCAATGCCAACTGCAACTCTGCAGCAATTACCTGTATTTTTAGGCTCCAGCCTTCTCTAAGGTTAGTCCACAATTCTGACAGTCTGCTTGGGACTCTGGAACACTAGGGACCTTTACTAAATATTGTGCTAATGGCATCCCAATGAATCAAAAAACGAAATTCACAGTCAATGTGAATGCAATTTACGTGAGAAAGATGGTTTACGGTTCCTAACTGCTCCTGCTGTTTCCCTTTGCTGTCAGCAACCCATTTTTCTCCTCCCAAATGATACAGTTAGCAGTCTATAATAGTTACCTGTCAAATCTTACAGAGGAGTTCTTCTATGAGAATTCTCCCATGCAGAACAGCTCTGTTTATGCTGGATGTTTGGACAAGTTACAAGAATAGCACAGACCATCACAGCTTAACTGTAAGTAATCTCAATGGTTCACACACTCTTTGACAAACAGTCTTTGAAAAAATAAGATTCAGTTAGTAGGAAATTGGTATTAAAGTGGAACAGTTATTTAAAAAAATCATATGAAAAAGCAGCTGCTTCTAGTCTGGACAGCAGTCCTGGCTGTTGTTTACATCCAATCCAGGGCGTACCACAGCTTGGGTCATCACTTCCTCGACATTGCAGAAAGACCAAATGTTAGACCTTTAAGTGAGCTAGACTATTTACATGCAAATCTTTTTCTGGAACTGAAATATGATGAGACTGTCCCATAAAGTAACAGCTGTGGGCAGTGATCTCACTTGGCAGATAATTCAGTGAGAAACCACAATATAAAAATGAGATCCGGGAACACCTAAATGCTTTGGATGAATTAAGTTTAAATTAAGCTTAAATGAGAGACTAAACAAAAATAACTGTGAAATAGCAAGCGTTTCTGGTAGGAAGCAGCTCTTTCCTTAGGAGAGCAACAGTAATTAAAATTACCATTACTGGGAGTTAAAAGGTGAAGTTATCTTCATAATCTCAGAAACAGGACATAAAATTGCTAGTTAGATTAATGTGAGAAAGCTGATGCACGTTTAATTAAAGAAGGATCACATTTCATCTTTGTGAGGGGGGATTGCAAAAAGTTGTGTAAATATGCAAGAAATATGGCAGTTGTACAGGGACTTTGCGTGGTTGTTCTGGAAAGAGAGAAGTAACCTGCGCAGTTATTTTCTAGGGAGAGGACTTTGCACTTTGATGTGTTTAAAAGGTATAAAAAACCCACGGACTATGGTGTTTTTCAGATGTCTATGAAAAAGCATTAATTTGGGAATGTAAATATATGTTGCCAGACAGTAGCTTAAAAAACAATGTTACCTTCTCATCTAATCAGTGACCTATAGCACTGACATTACAAGTAGGTCATGCTGCTCTTACAGACAAACCCCACAATACTAAACTTCTAATACTTAATTTTATATTGTACTTTCCAGTGACTAAAAGCTAACAGTTGTGTGTCACATGTAAACAATGACCTTTGAAAGTCAGAACCTCAGGAACGTGACAGTGTTGCACACAACTCTGCATTTAAGGAATCCCTCTACAAGAATTATAATTGGTTTGGCAGACTCGAGGCTGGAGAAGGTGGGTATAAAATACAAATTGGTTTCCTGTTCTGTGAAACCCACTTAAGCCACTTAAGAAAGTAACTGGCTGACAAGAGCAGACAGTGTAAAATTTGTCCAGGGGCAGGACTAGCTGCAGCAGAATGGATCACCAAAAAGACCAAAAACCCCAGCATAACTTAGGGAAACAAGAACCCTTCACCCACACTAGCAGAGCTGGGACTAACATCCCTCCACACAAGCTCCCAACTTCTGTCCATCACTGCATGAGCTACTGAGTCATGCAGAAATTTACTCATCTGGCACAGTTACACATTTGGATTCCTTCCACTCACCTTCTAAATCTACAGGAAATGGTGTCACTGACTTCTAACTCTTCTGAATCAGCAGACCTCCTGCTGTCATCTGAGAGCCACCGTGTTTCCTGTACAAAGGGACCTGTACAGACTTACAGGCAGAACATAAAAAAGTCTTGCTCTTTATCACGTAATCCTGAGCTGTGTTCTGTACACATTGGCTCTCCCTTGTGCTGTCTAAGTTCAGGGGTATACATGGCATAGGGAGCAAAAGACATTTGACATACAACTGAACAATATTCCACATAAGTAAATCTCTTCATAAATATCTTCAGTGAACATGAACTGAAATGCTATCTTAAATGTAACACAAGAGTCTCTATTTATTATCACAGAGACGTATTAACAACTACAATTCTAAAGAAGCACAGTTCTTTAAACACAATGCAAATCCCCAGGTTTACTTCCCTTCCAGTGACAAAACTTCAACTGATTTGTGAAGATCCCTATATGACTGACACTTGTGTTATGAGAACTGTTGCCTCAATTGCCTGCTGAAGTTATCAGAATGTTTTCAAGCATCCCATTTCTAAGTACTTCCTCATCATCTTTTAATGCTGCACCAGAGCCTGCCTGATAATGGTGTTTTGTAGGCTTTACTTTGGTGAGCTGCAGCTTTTCCTTAAGAGAACCACTGTGCAAGTGGCTCTCTTCTCACTTCCACAAGAGGTTAGTAGGTGGTGCTTTGCTGAGTGACAGTTTCGCCTAAACAAAAACATCTGAATGTCTATTTCTAAGAAACTCTGCTCACCTAGACTGAAAAAAGACAGCTTTTCCAAAGTGGGCCCAGCTGGACATTCAGGAGTTGCTACCATGCAAAATTTTAATGTTGAAATCCTAGAAAAATGTCCTTTTTTTGATAATAGAAATATTTTAATTTGTATAGAGAGAACTTGTCCTTCCAACACTTCCTGTTACAAACAGTTTCATACAAGAAATAACATAAAACACTGCAGTGATGAACACAGCAAAGACATACTTGGATCTGTCCAAAGAGTGCTGGAGTTTACAGTGTGTGTAACAATCTTTAAGCTAAAACAAAGGAAAACATTGTCTGCATCTCATAGAAAAAATAAGAAAACCAACACTACATTTCTAATACTTATGTTTATTATGAAAGTGTCTCCAAATTAATATAGCCCACAATACTGGTTGGTTCCAGAGATTTTATGAGGAATAATTATTCTCCGTATTAGAAAAAACCCCAAACCCAGTCAAATAAAAGACAAAATAACTCCCAAAGTTCCACACAGTAGCTATACATGAAAGGACTTCTAGCTAGTGCATCACTGTATCCAGGACAGTGGAGTTCCTACGCATCACTGCATTTCTGAAAGAGTTGCTCACGCACAGGATTGTCATGAAAACACAGGTGAAAATGTGTCATCCACCTCACCCTGACCTGCAACAGTCAACATGCACAGTATGGTATGAGAGCTTGTGTAAAGTTAAACCTCAGAACAGCAAAAAGCTGAAGCTCAGCAGAAGCTAGAAAATGTGTTTTGTTGCACCAATTTTAAGTCATGTAAGACAATCATTTTTGCCTTTTTTCTGACACATGTGATCACTGACGTAACTCCAAAACATCATTTCATGGTATTTCCTCCAGTTTTTTAATTGAAAGCAATTTCAAAGGTTGAGAATTCTGTAGAGACACACTCAAACACTGTGTTTTCATTGCAACTACAATCAGAAATCTTTACAGTTAAAGGTTATACGTGTACACCACCTTTCCAAACTTCCACTAGAGCTTTTTAAAAGAAAAGAGAAAAAAGAAAAACGTTGTCTTACTGCAGTTCCCATTAGGCCTCTGTTCCAAATCAAAACCAGTCAAAACAAGTAATACAAACTGGTTTTGCTTCACGGTTTAAAGGCAACTGTAGTTTGCAGAACATTGAAGTTAGGCCTAAGAGGTTCTACACTACAGGAAGCGTAAAAAGTATTCAATACTTCTCTCCCACAAATGCCACAGGAAGTAGACAATAGGAGACATACAAAAATGAGTTGTAGCAAAGAGATTAAAAAAATACCAAAGCATCAACTGTATAAAACCAATGGTAGCCCATATTTCTCTGAGATACAGAAGGCTGTGGTAATGAGAAAATGAATGAAATGGGCATTAGGCTTCCTACTAGAGCACTCTGTGTAAAACACAGAGTGTCTCAATCAACCAGCATTGATCACCAGTGACATGTGCTGCAGGGCCACGGCTTTCGCCCTCATGTCCTGTTCAGAACCAGAAAGTGATTTTCACCTGAATCAGATACAGATTTAAGACAAGAATCACTTCACTGTAAGCAAAGCTTTAGTGCATGTACTTGGGTCTCAGAAAAAGCATTTGGCATTGGCAATCACACGGTCACAGAATGGTCACAGGCTGAGGCAGGAGATATGAAGCTGGGACACCTGTACCAATTCTGCTGGAATCATTAAATAAATAACAGATAGAAAAACTACAAAAGGGCAACAAGGAAACCGCATGGGACACTTTGGTATTTTAAAACTAGCACTACTTAACATTGATCAAGACCCAAAAGACTCCGATGTCCACCCTTGTTGTTTGATCAGGTATTTTTACCATTTTCTGCAATGTTGTTATTTATGAAAAACAACCAAACAAAACCACCAACCCACCATATATTTTTCTTTCAATACAAAATATGCCAATATGGGAAACAGTAAACAAAGGGTAACCTGAATCTTATTTTACT
Source organism: Pachycephala philippinensis (assembly GCA_013397055.1). Lineage (NCBI taxonomy): Eukaryota > Metazoa > Chordata > Aves > Passeriformes > Pachycephala > Pachycephala philippinensis. The sequence continues at coordinate 131,489 of VWZT01010676.1, read as the reverse complement.
ATAATCTGGGCTGTCTAGGAGAGAAGACAAATTCTTACTATTTACTAATAAACTCTAATTTCCTCATTTTTCTACGTCGACATCTCAACCACTGTGTCATGTACTGCACTATAAAAAAGGAGCACAGAACTCAAAGACAGAGAGCTTATAGAGTACAAACTCTCATTTCTAGAATTACTAAATGACAATTCTACAAAAGGTGTGAATATACAGAACCTTTTAAGGTCTCACATTTACCATAAACCATGCAAATAATTTCAGTCAATTTTCTGAAATATGTGCAATTAGCCTCTAAATACTTGATGGCCTCCAAATACACCTTGCAAAGCTCTTCATCAGAAAAGCAAACAAATTCACATGAAAAAGGAAACAATTGCATGGCATTTTCTCTGCAGGGTGGAAGATGAAGCTAAAGTTTTCACACCCATTAGTTAAAACAATTAATTAAAGCACACTGCCATGTCTGATCACTAAAACATTTGGTCCTTCCCATTAGAGACAGGAAAAAAGTGTCAATTTGTAATTTTTATGATAAACCTTTAGCTTGAAAGATCAGTCATTGTTTAGCAAAGGCTTCCTCTTACCATATTTCCCCAAATGTGTCATTTGAATCTCTTACTTTCCAGACATATCTGTATGAAGTTTATCCTAGACTGCTAAGAACAGACTCCAAAAAGCCAGGATTACAGGGGTGTCATTGGGTGCTAGCTGAACCAAGGTAACTGTGCACATGCTTTAGCATATCACAGATGCAACTGAATTTAAACCTCAAGGGAAGAGTTTCAATCCCAGATGCACTGCTTAACAGTGGTGATTGAGGGACCTTGACAGGCTTCAGAGGGGGGCTGATGGAAACCTCATGAAGTTCAAGAAAGCCAAGTGCAAGGTCCTACACCTGGGTTATGGCAATCCCAGGCACTCCTATGGGTTGGGTGGAGAAATGATTGACAGCAGCCCTGTGCAGAGACTTGGGGGTGATGGCTGATGAAAAACTCACTGTGAGCCATCAGTGTGTGCTCGCAGCCCAAAAAGCCAAGTGTATCCGGGGCTGCATCCACAGGAGTGTGGGCAGCAGGGCAAGGGAGGGGATTCTGCCTCTCTGCTCTCGTGAGACCCCACCCAGAGTACTGCAGCCAGGTCTGGTGTCCCCAACATAAGGAGGACATGGAACTGTTGGAGCAAGTCCAGAGAAGGGCTACAAAGTTGGTAAGAGGATTGGAGCAAAGAGGAGAAAAGTTTAGGTTAGAAATTAGAAAGAAATTCTTTACTTCAGGAGTGGTGAGATACTGAACAACTTGCCCAGGGAAGCTGTGGATGCCCCAGCCCTGGCAGTGTTCAAAGCCAGGCTGGATAAGGTCTTGAGCAACCTGGTCTAGTGTGAGGTGTCCCTGCTCATGGCAGGGGAGTTGGGACCGGATGATCTTTCAGGTCCCTTCCAACCCTTAACATTCTCTGATTCTATGATACCCTAACCGCACATGTAGTGATGGTAAATCATCTCAAGGTTTGTAGCCTTGACTTTACATCTGAATCAACATTACAGAGCACTGCTGAAGAGGACCAACAAGGCCTCTGGCACAGGGTTTGCTGTTGGGGACTGCTCTATGCCCTAGTATCACCAATATTGCAGCATGTTGTCTATGTTGTGCATGTTGACAGTTCAGAGCAACATTCTGTTCTCATATAAGACAAAATATTTTGCCAGAATGCCATTTTTGTAACCATCTTTACAGAGGGGAAATGGTTCAGTGGAGGTAGTAATCAACACCATGAAAGAGGTGTGTTTAAACTGATAGTCTCCATTACTATTTTAGGAGGTCAAATTTCACAAATTATAATCTTAATATATCCCAGGATGGTTTTATTTTAAAATCCTGGCATCATCTTTACAGTAATTACTACACAGCTGCAACTTCAAACACCATGGATAGGATACTTTCTATTTCAATCAGCGTATTTTCACATGTATAACCTGCCCTGCAGATAACTATGTGAAATCAAATGCACAGGGGATGGATCAAAAAAATCAGAGGCAGAGAAACTTTCTGGGGAGAAGGAGATTTAAGTAAGGCTCCCTTGCTCCCTCAGATATACTCATGGACATATAAGCTATGCAGCTGCTGGATTACAAGGTTATCTAACTTTTTCAAAAGATACTCTGTGGGTAGTAGAACTGGCAGATCTTTTGTGATTTACAGTTTCTGAGTTTTCTTACCTTTATTGTTTACTAAGTTGAGGTACTATTTCCATTCATGCCATTCCAACCTTGCTTTTAGCACACCTTGTTCCTAACACAGAGGAGTTTCTGTGGATAATAAAGGTTTTAGAAGTTTTCAAGAGTGACCAGTAGAATAGGACAAATCTCAGTTTTCAAAAGAAAGAAGTGACAACACAACTTTCTTCAATGAAGTCTGTATAAAATAGAGTCTTTAAACATGTTTTATGGCATCAGAAACCATTTATATTTTACTATTTGCATAGGTGGAAGGAATCAGAAATTACTTCATGGCTCAGGTTTCCAGCTGAACACAGCACTCCAACCCCTTGTATATAGAAGACACACTTAAGATTNACACACACACACACACACATATATATATATATGTAAGTCTTTGGTCTATAAGCACATTAGTTCTGTGTGCACACACATTACTGTTGAACAGTAGGTTGCATAGAGTATTACCCAAGAACCCTGCCTACTTTTGGCACTGCTGTCACAAATCACAGAAGAGTGTCCTGCAAGAGCTGTATGATCCTTAGCATCCTACATCAAACTTTGATCTAGAGACGGGAAGAAGTATGTATATAATATTTAAAAAGATGTTTACTTAGGGTGTTACCTTTTCTTCTTTTGGACACTATTTGTAAATCTTGGATGAAAAGGAATACAAAAGTATTTTACAGACGCCCTTAATTTTATTTGTAGAGGTGATGAAATACTGCTGAGCATTCAAAGGTTGCTATGAATTACACTAAGTGAATTTTTCTCAAGTTCTCACACATTTAAAATAAACTAATTCTAGTAATGTATGACATTCTGCCTTCTCTCTCTTCACCCTGCCATGGAAGAGGCAATAATTTTGAGAACAATACCTAGACTGAGCTGTGTCTGAGGAAGCAATGAACTTTTCATCTGTTGTTTTTTCCAGTACACCCCTGCTCTCAATCAGGTGAACATGCAAGAACAATTTCAGGAGTTAGGTCTGGATTCAGAATGGTGCATTTGAAGAAACACCTTTTTACATGGAATCTCTGCAAAAAGCTAAAATCTGTAGAGGTCAAAAATTGAAAGGCCAAAAGAAAAGGTAAGAATTAATTTATCCTAAGTGCTGACAACAATGCTTTTGGGTATTTGCACAACAAATCAAGTCTACTTCTAATGCAGTTAACCACCAAATTGAATTTTAAATTACGCTAAAATAATATCCCACAATTACCACATTTTTTTTCCCAGATTATGTTGGAGGAACAGTAACTGTGATTTGATAGTCAATTTCGAAACCAGTACTTTAAAACACAAAGATAGCAAAAATATCTGAAGCAGATCTAAAATCTATAAAGCTATGTTCTATCTTACTGTAAGTAACAAATCAAGCAACTATTACTCATAGCAGATTCAGCAAAAGCAACAGGGATGGACAGAAGAGATCTGAGCATGATGCTCTCCATCACCGAGAATCCAAGACATGAAGTTTGAGAATGGATATTCCCTTTTGTCCAGAAGTTCCCAAAAGAATAAAAAATAAATAATATTTCAGACAGTACAAGTGAAAATACTGCTCCCATTGTGTCAGTCACATACACATACAGCATGCCTACGTATACAGAATGGTGTGCTGTCTTCATTCACAAACAGGAAGTATGGCAGTGTGCTATCAGAATGCTTTGATACTCCTAATTTTTTCTGATGCTGAAATACATGAATAAACTGCATTCACAACTTATAATTTACTTCCAGTAGCAAACAGTTCATTCTGTTCGTGTCTCATGATTGAACTGAAGGATTAATGCTCCTCTGAGCAAGTGGCACCAGTAAGATACCCATTTGTCCCATTGGCACTGCTGGTCCCATTCGTGGCGATAGCGCTGTGTGGGGCCTTTGAGCGAGGTACTGTTTCTTCCTCATCTGAGCTTGACTCAACATCACTTCGGGCATCCTTTGCTACCTGCACAATGTGGAAAAGAAGCAGTAGGTGACTGTATGGAAACAACTCAGCTTTTTGACTCAAGAGAATCAGAGAATTCACACATTTTCAATTTGAGCTTTGAAGGCAATCTCAGCTCTGGCACACTTCTCTGCCTTTGCCTGCACTCACTTCAAACACAGATGTCTGTGCATACATATGCCATGTGCAAAGGTAGGGTGAGAACTCAGCACTGGTGCACTCAAGGTAGCGTGGCCAAGTGCGCAAGGCAAAGGGTTTTGCACAGACTGAAGTAAACAACAATCCAAGTTCCCAAATTCAACCTAGGCTCAATCCCTCTGCCCTCCTACTAACTACAACTTTATTTCCCATCCTTTGTTTGGAGTGCTGCTCTTTGACCTGGTAATACAAAACTTCCTGCCCCTTATCTCCCAACTCACTGGAGAGCACATGGCTCCAGGGAACAGTGCTCCGTGCTCGCAGGAGGAGACAGGAGTACTGCTGGAAACATAACTCCCCACACCAGGTAACTCCAGTCTCTGACTTCAGACAAGTCGTGAGAACAGCGCTTGCAAAATGTGGACACAGTCCAGTTCAGTCCCTAACACAGGAATCACAGCTCAGCTGTGTGCCCCATTGTGTCACTGGAAAGTTGTTTCAGAAACAGACGGACCTTAGTTGCTAGGGATTTCCTGCTAATTTTCACCTGACTTCTTTGAAAAATCTTGAAAATCTCCAGAACTAGCAAGAGTCCACCAGATGTAGTACGAAAAAAAGCATCAACAGAAAGAGGGCTGAAGTTTAACCTGTATGCAGTTCTGACGATGCCTTTTTCATGCCTGCTTCTACTCCTGTTTGTACAGCTGAGCATTCCAATTTCTTCAAGATCGATCCATGCTATGCTGGTTGCCACAACTGGGCAAGTACAGCTGACTTTACTTCAGCAAATGGACATAAAAGGGGGCAAAACGCATCATGAGTCTTTTTCCTGAAGAACAAAAACCACCTAAAGAACAGGGTCACCGTGTGTAATTTTTTGCTTACAGTATTTCTCCTCTCCTCTGGAAAGTCTCCATGACAATTCCACTCTCATCTCAGAAAGAGCCATTTGCCTTTGGGGCTCCCAGTGTTGCCCTTGCAATACCACAGTACCTGAGTGACACTATTCTGCTTGGAACCAGCAGGAAAAAAAAAAACAAACCAGTTCCCATATAGCTCCCAATAAGTAAAGTTTTGAATGTCAGTGTCTAGCAAGCCCACAATTCTGACACCTGTGAACCTTGACTTCAGCTGAGGTCAGAAATTTGATTCCATACTTACACAGCTTCAATTAAGAGGTTACTCCAGTGTCTTTCATATAAAGGGACTTTTATATTACAGCTGCTGGGGGTATACAATTATACTCTTATCAGACAGAAGAGAATGGTCTCAGCACAGGGTACTAAGCACCTGGGATCAGTGTGATAGCAGACCAGATGACTGAAAAATTCTGCATCATGTTAAATTCTCTTAATAGATTCAATGCCAATTCTTCTGCTAGGGTCCTGCCCCAAAGCCAAAAAATCAAAAGAAGATTCTATGCTGTAGCCAGTTCTGTTAAACATGTAATCTGCTCTCTTTATTTTTACAATGCAGCAACATAGCAGGATCTTTGCACTTAAAACCTGATATGAATGAAACACATTTTGTAGTACTTAGTTTCTTTGGTTTATCCCCAAAAGAACACACTGGAGTAATTTCCACAGAAGGAGTCTAGAAATATATATATAACCTATATATATATATATAGGTTTAGAAAACTTCTAAGCATAGCAGTAAGAAATAGATGACCAAGATTACATTACAAATTTAATGATAATCGATTGCTGTATCAGCTGAGCTGTTCCAAAGGTAGATACTAGTACTACAAAAATAAAATAACAACTAAGGATGAAGATCTTCTATAAGATATCTGTAATGTGTTGTGAAAATAGTTCTTATTTTTATTGCAGAAATAGAAAGAATGGCGTTGCAAGTGCGGAAGTAAGCTAAGATCTGAAGGAAGATGAATCCTCTCTATATATGTCATACATATCCATCTCTAACCTGGTCACTGTGTTACTGCAAGTGCCTAACTCTGCTCTTGTACAATCTAAATTTTCTCCTGTGCAATTGTTAGAACTACAAGGCAAAGGATTTACAGTCTCAAGTGTGTGTCCTGAATGCTGACAGAGCAGCTGCTTATCCTGCTGAGATATATGTGTATATATATATACACACATACATACATACATTTATATATGTCCATGCGTAAAAAGGGTTGCAGCATAATAGCACCCAGATACTACAGATAGAAGTGGATTTGAATGGTTGTAGGTGATGCACAGCCAAGAATTAAAAATGGCCTTTAAAGATAGTCTTTACTTAAATATATAAATACAAACAATGGATAAATACCAAGCAGAAACTACAAATTAAAAGAACCAAACCAACCCAAAACACAAACACCAGTGTTGTCAGAATACATCTTTTGCACAGTAAATTTAAAGAAACTTACCTGCAAGGGGTTCCACTTCCCAGCCTTCCAGCATAGCACAAGGAAAAGGATAAACAAGCAGAGTAAGAGAGAGTAGGAAGCACTCTTTGAAGTCACTGGTATAATTCAGACAGCTCAGCTGAGGCTAATAATTGCTAAAAGCAGAGGAGAGTAAAGCGTGGCTTCCAGGCAAAATACAGCTTGTGAATGCACCGTCTTTCACAGAGTGAGTGGCAGATTCTGGGTTCTGCCAGTGCATGGCTGAGCTCTCCAGTACATTCATAGAAAGCAATTTTCTGAAGAACAACCCCGTTCACTTTGGGGTCAGTCACAGCAATGCACTATGCTCCTTAAGGGCAAAGTGCCCTGACTTTAGGTGATCTGTAAGCATTAGTTCTGCCATCTACACGTGAGCACTGCATCTGCACAGCAACTGTAATGAAGGGGGCATTTCTGGGAGTGACATCTTCCTGTCAAATGTACCAGTGGCAGCAAGACACTAAATTTTAGCCCCAGCAGTCTTGCTGTGGGAATGCTAGAAGGAAAATACATAGCTCTTTGTAATACCTCATTAATACCAAAACCCAAAAGAGGCTGTGATATGTAACTTTGCCACTAGCAAACGCAGCAGAATTTCATTTTGTATTATTATTGCTATCACTTCCAGCTATGAAATGAACATTTTTCTAACAGCTACTATAAAGAAGAAAAACAGAACTGGAAGCCTTAAGAAAGCAGTTTACTTGTTGGGGTTTTTTATCTGATTTCCCTAAAGTAGTTTAGCTCAGTGTACCACATTGTAAAAAAAGAAGGGTGGAAGCACATATAAATACAATCACTATACAGAGTATTAGTCACTTATCTGACAATCATTAGGAGTGGGAAAAGGTTTCCGGGAAAGGAAAGAAGAGCTTACCTAAAACAACATGTGTCTTTAGTAGTGTGTTATGGATTAGAAAAAAAACCAACCCAAACAAAAAATGACCTCTATTAATATTGAAAAACTTAAAATCATGAAACAGAACCGTATTGTCTTACCTTGCCCTTCGAAATAGCTTTGTAGGCTGTCTTTATGATTAGGTAAGACCAAAAACAGTGCAGAATTTGAAGAACTATAAGCAGCACATTGAAGACCCACAAGGCAGGAAAATTGCCCAGAGCTTCATACAGTTCAAACAACGTTGTATTTAATATCCTAGAAGAAAGGGACAGAAAAATAATAACACTTTCCTTGAACCAACAATCTCAAAAAAGTAATTTTTAAATCAAGATGACAAGTACTTGATTAGATGGGATCCACCTGGACATTTGGTTTCCAAAGTAAAAGTTACTTGGACTGAATCACACAGGTGTCTCCAGAGAGAAACAACATCAAAATGTTGCCTCCAATATTTAACTTATTTGTAAACACTGCATATAGAAAACAAAGATCCTCAGGGTGTATTTCTTTTCTTCCTCTATACAGCTAGCAGGTTTTGGCTGACTCAAATAACTCCTTCCCTGATTGATAACAAAAATTACTGTATTACATGTTTTTTAAATAAAGTTATTCCATCTCAGCTGCCTCCAGTAGGAGTTTGGTGCCCCCATATTAGCCACTTTTTGCGCAAAATCCAATTTGCATGCCACTTATGTACAACCAAGAGTGAGACTTAGCAGTTACGTATAGGACAGGTGAACAATGGTGCAGTGAGGGATGGGAGACCTTATTGCAGCCTTTTGATACTTAAAAGGGGCTAATAAAAAACATGGGGACAAACTTTTTAGTAGGGCCTGTTGAGATAAAACAATGGCTAATGGTTTTAAGCTAGAAGAGGGTAGATTCAGACTAGATATAGAAAAGAGGATTTTTAGAATGAGGGTGGTAAAACTCTGGAACAGATTGCTCAGAGAGGTTGTAGACTCCCCATCCCTAGAAACATTCAAGGTCAGGCTGGAGCAACCTGATCTAGGTGAAGATGTCCCTGGTCATTGCAGGGGGGTTGGGCTAGATGACATTTAAAGATCCTCTGCAATCCGAGTCATTCTATGATTCTAAGAAATTCAGGCAATTCTAGACATTTGAACCAAATTTTTGTGAATCAGCATTTCAGATACAGGCAGTAAACTGATGTTATAATGACTTCTTCTTTGTGAATACAACACTAACTTTCTGCCCAAATACTCTGCCACAGCAGGTGATTTCAATCTGTATCTTAGCAAACAGCCTGAGAGCAGAGTAGAGAAAATACAATAGAAACAATGGCATTTTTAAAAACAAATAATGATCTAGGAATGGCTGTTAATTAAGGGGAGAAAAATAAGGCAATATAAGGATTTGTCAACCTTCATCCGTTTTCCCTGCTGATGCAGCAATTCATTAAAAACTCCACCCGCTTTGTGTTCTTTTTCCTTGGTTTAAATAAACCCCCCTCTCTGGTCACTAGATGGCGCGTTGAGCCCGGCCAGCACCGCGGGCTCGGGGCGCCAGCCGCTTCCCGGGAAGGGGATGGCGCCGCGATCCTGCACGGGTTCCAGAGCAGCACAGAGCTCAGCGGAGAAGTTATGGATACTGGTCTCAGCTTTTTAACAAACAATCACATTTGCCACAATCCTTTCCAGCAACATAAACCCAGTTCAAGTAGTACTAACATGAAATATGTACAGAAATCCAGAATACAACACTGAGTGGTAATGATTTATGTGTGTAACGCCATTGGTCAAAAATCAACCGGTGATTTCTAATACACTGGCTTAATACTGTAGGGGTATTTCATAGTGCTTCTACCTTTTTATTTTTGCCTTCTTACACTGAACTGCACATACACTTCATAATGTATTGAGAAGTTGATGTTTTATAACCTTCCTATACAGCTGTGTTTTTACACTGTCTTGTGTTTATGGTGTGAACACCACAAAACATTTTCCAGTTTGCAAAAACCCCGTCATGTTATTGCTTCTGTCAGGTAGAACTCTTCAGTCTCAGCTTTGTGCAATTTGTTCTGCCAGTGGTAGCTCTATGTGTCACAGCAACATCCCATTTTACAGTTCAAGGGGACATCATATCAAAACAGAGGTGGAGTCAGCACTGTTCTACTTCACCAGTGCTTAGTGCAGTTCTAACCATTATATCAAATTCAAACTTGAAATCAACAACTCCTGTACATAAAGTTACCATTGTTCATACTCAACTGTATTTATGTTTAAAATTTTATATGCTAGAGAATTCTAAACAAAGCTTCTGCAGGTTTCTGTTTATATTTTTATTAACTGGACCAAATTCATCTCTGGCGACTTCCACAGCAGTCAAGTAAAAAAAAAAGCAGCATTAGAAACGCAGTTAGCCCACTCTTGCAGAAGTCAGGAAGACAGCAAGGCCAAGAAGAGTGCTTTTGGTACCAAAAGCAGTTGCATGTGCAAATGACTCGTATATCGTGTATTAGATAGGGAAGTAAGCCTCAATGAAAAAGCAGACTTCTTTCTAATCTGGCAAACTAAGGACAGCACTGGAATTCTCCATTAAATCTGCATAAAGTATCTCATTAATTGCTCAGCAACGCTAAGAGGGTTCAGTGGTCTGATGTGCAAGCTAGGTGTGCACATGGAGCTAAGGCTATGTCTAAGCACCTACAGAGCAGAAAAGGAGTGGAAAATACAGAGAACTACAGAGAAAATGGGGGTAAGCAAATAAACTCCCAAATAAATAAATCACTTCATATTAAAAGTCTGAAATGGGGAGAAATTCATACGGTTATTAGTCAGAATACACAGAGAAATTCCACTTGTAGAGGCTGAGGAAGGAGGGGAGGGAAGACAGGTTAGACCACTTTCCATCATTTTCACTGCCACAAGTATTCAATGGAAACATTTTAATCAACTCTAGAAATAATAGGGACAGGAAAAAGCAGCATGAGAATGGATTGCATGGAGGACAAAGTGCCTATAAGATGTATACACAAATAAATTTTAGATTCAAATATTCAGAAAAGCACTTCAATCTCTAAACATGCTTGCTGGAGCTTTTCAAAGCTCTCCAGTGGTTAAATCCCAGCTTTTCATAACGAATGGTGGAAACTTTGATTCTTGGGTATCTGACTTGAAGCAACTGGATTTGATGCCACAGGGGACAATTACTTTAAGCTGCAAGTGCTCTACCTTTCTGAAAACTTTTGTCAGCATTTCTCAGATCTTTGCAAGTTGAAACTAAATGTTAGCTTCTGCTTTTGAAAATAATTTCTGGACTGGTTTTTCTGAGTCCCTGGAAGATTTTGACAGCTGGAGAACACAACACAATCTCATGGAAGGTATTCTTCCCTCGTTAAATGCTTCTCAAGGAGGGTTGTGCACCTGGCTGTGTGAAGCACTCAATTTAGCATCTTGAATTAAGCAGTATGGCTGATGAAAGCAAATAAAAATAAATTCACCACTTAAGATCCAATCTACTCTTACAGAAATCTGTGGTATTTTTTCAGGAACACTGCCACAATATCTGAGCCACTGGGAGAGATAATCCTGTACTTACTGTACTACCACTCTAATTAAACACTCAGAATAAAATGAACACATTTTCAACAACTACTGAACAATCACCTGCAGCACATCAACAGTAACACAGGTTTTTCCTCCACTCTCTAACTCTTTATCTAGCCAGTGAAGCAGTACTTGGGAGACTAGAGGTAACAGATCCACATTCTGACTCATTAAGATTACATTCCCCTCCCACAACTTAGTGGGCCCAAGTCCAGGCTCTTGGGTATCAGCTACTAATTCTTGGCAAGTTGATCCCTTGTCTTGCACCAAGGATGAAAGGAAAACCTGGAGATGAAGGAAGAGAGATAAAGAAAGAGAGGAATGGGTGGAAGAGTAAAATGCTTATTTCTATTTGTCTGAGAACTGACAAAAATGTGCTGTGTTTGTGTCTGAAAGGGTCCTGAGAAGAATGAAAAGAAGTGAAAAGGAGGATCACATGGAAGGAGTAGGTATTATTCCAGACAAGCAAGAAATTAGTGATAAACTCTGCAGAATGATCATAGCAGGATGACAGGCACTATTTTCACATCCAGTGGGAGCAGAAACTGTGCAGCTGAAATTAGTGCTACTGCAAGTTGCCTTACATTCTGCAGCACTGTCCAGTGACCAACATACCGTGCATGCAGCATGCTGAATTAAAGTCACTTTGTTAACACAGCACATTAGACAGAAGCCTCAAGATACGACCAAGGACAGCACAATATGACACCAGTTTGTCTAAATAACTCAGAATGAATGTCTATATCTCCCTTAAGTGTGTATTAGACAACAGTATTCTATATTGCACCATAACCACCTGTATTGGGCCCTCTTTCAATACTGCATACATTACCGAGAAAACAGGTAATTAAAGTTATGTAATTATGTAGTTACATTAATTATCCCATTTAGTGCAAGTAACTCAACAATACTCCTACCAGCAATGCTTCAAAGTTTCTACCTTTTTTGCAAGTTTTCCTTTAAAAACCTGAACAATTGCACTTACTTCTGCCCCCAAAACATAGTAGTTTATTCTTCATTATATGTGCTAAAAAGTGACTATGACCAAAGAACAAAGAGTCAGGAGTTCTAAATTGTGGATTTAGGTGTTATATTAACTTATGTGATCTAAGAAATTTTCAAATTTCTTTACACAGTTCATTTTCCATTAAAGATGGACACAAAGTATTGGCACACCTTGTTGGCCACATAAAGATGCTGTAAGAATTAGCTTGTTTATAAAACACTGTGGACTACTTCCTTAACAGATGCCATAAAACTGACAGGTAGAAAAAATACCACTGAAATTCACAGATAAATGAAGAGCAGTGGAGTGTGAGAGCACATGTATGTGCACATGTTGATCAGCCACAGGATGATGAATCAGATACATTTCACCAGTGGTCAAGATTTATCTCTGGGATTTAGATCTTGATTGAAATCTAACAGGACTTCATATCCCAGGCTGTCCTAGTTACCTTTAATGACAGTGCTACACAACAGACCTTACACACAGATGTTTCTGCATGAGACTTCAAATGAGTTGAACAGCTTTTTACCTGAGAAGTGTATGGAATACACAAAACAGTCATCAAATTGAGGAAACTTTGGTCAATAGCACTCTGTGTACTGGAGTCCTCAAGCTGCAGTACAGCTAAATATTTAATTATAGCAAATCCAGTACATAAAGGGCTATGCTGCCAGGTTTTTCATCTGAGTTTCAGCTTGGCCAGCTGCTGTGTCTATGTCACTCTTCTGCTTCTTGGTTCTTGCTGAGTGGGAGAACAAGCTTGCTTCCCTTTTCAGATCCTGCTGTCTCTTACATTTTCAGCCCTCCAGCGTATCAGTGCATGGCAATACAAGAGTAGCAGAGACCCACTGTGAACACAGAAGAGTCAGATGAACCAGTCACCCACACAGAAGCAATAAAGCAGGAAGAGAAGGACTTGGAGAGAGAGAGATGATCTTTCAACAGCATCTCAGACTGATTCATCAGATTGTTTGGTTAGTGATGCTCATTACCCTCCTTCTTTTAGACAGCTGATGAAAGATCTCTGCAAAATGCAGTGACAGAAAGAACATGAACTATTGAGTGAGTATTCAGAGCAACATTAAATCCACACACTTCGGTTTTATCAGTGAGGTCACCATCACGTGGCATTCTCCTCACCCTCAGCAGCCCCGCACCAGAGGATTTCCTGACACGGTACTAATACACGCTCAGCTGCTGTGGAGATGGGGGCCTCCTCTCCTAACACTAATCAGGAACGATACGTCTTTGCAGAAATTACAGCCCTGCCACTGAGACTGTGTTATTTTAAGCCCTGTGCAGAACAATAGGATTTCCAATTACTTAACTAAAATGATGGAGCAGGCAGGAAATTATTCATGTTTGATGTACTGTAGAAGAGACCATTCTGATCAAGCTGTCACTGTCCTGGTTTCAGCTGTGCTTTTCACTCAATTCCTTCTCATCAGCAGTTACTGCCCATGAGCTGATTTTGCAGCCACTGGTATGAATAGTAGCATTTACACTCTTGCGGATAGAAAAAGCAAAGATACAAGGTCATAGACACCTTCACAATCCAAGCTCAAATCTCAGAAGAATCCTTCAACAGACATCAGGATATGGAGACTACTCAAATTTCCTAGCAGAATGTAATTATACTCAGCAAGATGTTGTACCAGTAATGTGTTATGGCAAAATGCTCGTGTAAAGGCCCATGATAATAACTCACAGGTACTGAGGAACTATGTTATGCTGACACTTCCAAATCTGAAAATCTTCAGGCACACATAAAACTTTTATATGAGCAACAGAGAACACATATCAAGATCCATTTGCCTGGAGTTCATGTTATTCTCCAAAGAGGAAAAGCATTTGTTGTAAACTATAGTTTCCAATCTTTGCAAAACAGAATATCAGAGTATAAAAAAGCCTTCCTCACGCGCCTTTCTGTTGACTAAAAATAAGTGCTGTTGTGTTTAACTATATGCCCCATCAGTGTCTGTGAAATCATCCCTAAACAGTTTTCCGTTTAATCCAATTTTCTTAATAATTATCTATACTTTCAGAGATATTATGGGTCAAACTCTGCCACTGTGCAACACTGATGAAACCCATAGAATGTGCTCACTTACACAGGGGCTGGGTTTTCCCAAGGTGTTCAGCCACAACAACCTCCTCCTGGCTGAACACGAATGAGCTGCCAGCTCCATCATGGCTGTTGATCATGGTGTTCAGAAGCCATTTACTATTTCAAGCTGGTAAGTTAACTTACTCCCCTGCTTTTGTAGAGCTATGATTTTTACATCCCACATGCGTCAGAAGCTTGCAGTGAACCAGTAGCATTGTTCTGCTTTTGTATTGACTCTGTAGCACCACAAAATACGTGCCAGTAACAGCAAACTCTGGTGCTAAAGATACCTCTAAGAGCAAAGGGGCTGAGAAGAGGCAGAATGTTTGCACAAGTTCAAACTTCCTACCTGAGCTGATTTAAAAGTGGCTAACATGTCTGGCCATGAGAAAAACGCCCATGCTGCTTCCCTTGCCCTGACACATTTACACTTGGCAGAATAATTCAGAGCAAGAGAAGAGCCACTGAACAGAGATCTGTCCTGTTTCCAATTGGAGCACAGGTTTTACACAGGACATTTTTCTTAATAAAAGGAGAAGTGAGAACACCAATCGAACAGGCTATCCTTGACAACAGAAAGCATTATTACAGCCACAGAGTACAATCTGTAGAAACTAAAAACGAGGATAAGAATCAGGTTTGGAAGTCTGATTAAATCCTTTTTAATATAATTTTTTTCCTGCTGTGATCACATGAAAATTTTAAAAATGGAAACACTGAGCAAATGCCACTTTTTGGTATTTACATTGCAAGCCCACAATGGTGAATGACACCTCTAACCTTTCCATTTCTTATAGCTTCCCTGTAAATAGCTGGATCAGTATTAACCTGGTACTCCAAACATTTCATCTTTGCTTCTTGTAAAACTCCAGAGGCCTGAGTTCACAAATGCTGTAAACGATTTGAGGAAATAAAACAACTAGGCATTAGAAAGGATAACATCTGATAATGTTTTGTCAGAAGTAGATGGGATGACAACATTATATATGCTCTGCTAAAGAGCTAAGACAAGAGTTGTGAGTAAATTTATAGAGACTTAGTTAATTAAATCATCTTTTTAATCCATAATTGAAGTCTATGAATTCTTCGAATATACTATTGTTAGTTTGCCAAAACCTTGTTATTAAATGCTCTTGATAAACTGATTGATTATAACTTGCCTGCTGAAACTGCAAACAGACTGAAATGTCAGCACATCAGATAATTTTTGCTAGTTCTACAGCATCCACTCAATGACAGCCTGAATAGCATCAGGAATCAAGTATCAAAATCATAATTTATTCCTTCAGTATCTGCTACCCACAAGCAACTTATGATTGTGCTCTGCTTTAGACAACATTCTGAGCAAAATGAGCTTGAGACAGTGTCAGAAGAGATTATCTTAATTAAAAAGTTATTTTATTTTACTAGCTAGGCTAGAAAGGTTGACAATCCAACAAGAGTGTAACTAAAACCATCACAAAACAATTGTGTTCATTCAGAGTCCAGACAAGGTCTGGACAGCTGGGATTCATCTGGCTACTTGAATTCTTACCATGTCAAGTAACTGACCAGGACTCTTGCTTTAGCTACTGCCTACGTATTGCTTTGACACAGTAGGGTGCTTTTAAGGGTAAGTTGGAGCTTTCTGTTTTACCAGTATGTTCAGAGGAGTGAAGCAGGGTGACTGCTGGGGTCCACATGCTGTATTCCCACACAATACACATGCTCCAAGGGCCAACCAGGAGAAAACGTGCCAGGAAAGAAAACCAGCATGAAAGACAACAATTCAACTTCACTGCTTGTTAAGAGCTGCACAAACCCAGTCAATATCAGATAAAGAACAAAGCTAGGAAAAAGAGAGGGTCAGCAAATCTTTGCAGCAGCTGCTACTTAGGGGGGTTCTGCACTACCCTATTTGCTCAGAGAGAAGCTGATTCCAGGATAAAAGAAAGGAGAGAACAGTGCAAACTGGCAATACTGTATCACTATTTGGAAACACAGCATGTACATTAACAACATGGCTCTGTCCCACACTAGTGCTCAGCCCATGACGGAGCTCAGGAGGAGCTGTCTGGCCAGTCATGCAGAGGTGACTGCAAGTCTGGTAATAAGTGACTAGGGTTCATTACAGCTCACCATAGTGGTCAGAAGTTAATTGTAACTCATAAAGAATCACGCCAGGCTTGTCTGGTTCATGCAGATACTCACTGCCATGTAAAGGCAATTAGAAATCAGCCATTAGCCAGACTGTGTGTACAGTCATGAATGAGTTTTGAAAATGAAAGAATAGCAAGGAAAAGAGTTGTTCTACTGAGGATTGGCTGACCCATACTTATATAAGGTACATTGGCACCAAAACCTCATTTAGGAGCCATACACTGCAGTTGATGAGGAGACAAACACCTGAAACAGCTTTGCATTTTAACAGTGAGAATTATTTTTTCGATTTTTTTCCCCAGCATATTTCCAAACAGATTCACAAACAGAAGAGACAGTTAAGATGTACCTATTGACATCAAACAAGAGCATACCAACTAATAAAAGTAGTTGACTGTCCATCCGCACAGCTTTTAATGTGATACAGTACTCTGGACACTGACAGTGTACGAAGAGATCAAGAACAGAACAGCATAATACACACTACCTGGATTATACCAAATTTGCCTAGATGAGAATTTAGGGGACAGCATATGCAGAACATGACCTCTGCTCTCTATAATCTGCTTAAATCAGGCTTTCATTTAAATCTGCACCGCTCAGGCACTATTTTACATTTCTCAGTGCATGTATGTAACATGTGCATGCTAAGACCTCACAGGTCACATGAATGCCAAGGCTGTTTGCTTGGGTCCTCACCTTCTGACAGCAGTACTTGTCAGCAACACTTCCCTGAAACACAGTTTTTTACCTCCCAGAAAATATAACTCATTATAAAAGTAATCAAAAGAAGTGAAAAACTCAAGAAAACTGCATTCTAGTAACGAGTTAGAGCAATTTGAAAGAACCTGAATTTACCTGGCTTGGTGCATTAACCTGGTAAATATAAGCCCAGTTTCCCTGAGAGTTTGAGGTAACTGCGTTACCCAGCCTGATTAGACTAGCCAAGGCCTTGCATAATTTATATGAATTTTTTGGTTTGAGATCGCTTTCCTTCTCCCTACAATCCTGTATCACCTGAGAACGCATCATGTTCCCCCTGACTCATGGAGAGTTGTGTTCTATGTTGTAATTTGCTAGAACAGTGATTATGTGCAAGTGGGAGAATTTCACATGCAAAATGTCTTGTCAGTGAAAATAGCAGCTTTACTCCTACATTCACTTAGCAGCAGGAGGCAGAAAGTATCCTGGGGTTTTTGAATAATTGCTGAAATGAACTCCAGATGCCTGCAGAAAGACTGCTAAATATATACCTAATTGCCAGTTTCTTTTGTCTTAGCCCTGCTGTTAAACACCCTTCAAACAACAGCACTTGATACATTCTGAATTCTTTATTAGCACCTTTTTGCAAAATTAAATGGCACTTGTGCAAAGCAGCAGCACAACAGCACACCAGAGCTTCAGAAGTGACGTCTCTGGAAGCCTGTCTTGTGTATTCACCTTCCTCCGTGGGGGAAGTTTTCTTATAAATTACAGTCTTCCTTTTACATTACATGCACACTGATTTTATACCTCTTAGCTTTTATGCTATAAAAATTTGCATATTTATGTAATATTAATCAGGCACCAAATTTCGCTATTTTGAATTTTCAGCAAAGGAGAGCAAAACTCTGCTTCCTGGCCTGCTGCCACTCCAGTGAGTCATCTTTGCTGACATGCAAACTAATAGGGGTGAAGATTTAGAATTGCTGTTTCATAGAGGAAAAGGATTTGGGAGAGACAAGCTCATGCATCCCATGGTTCATCCCTGCTAACTCTGACTCCCACATGCACTGCCCACAGTACAGCTGAGAACAATGAAACTGCCTCTGGCTGTATCTAAGGGTAGCCATTAGGAATACATACATCAAGGCTTTGGTCTGGAAATAAAAAGGTCTTAAAAAATCAAAGATCATATATACCACACTAAATTATTTGCATATTCAAATAAATAAATGTATTTTTCACTGATTAAAGGATGTGCTGGTTTGTGCTGGCATAGACTTAGTTTTCTTCATGGTAGGGAGTACAGGGCTATATTCTGGATTTGTGCTGGAAACAGTGTTGGTAATTCCAGGATGTTTTTGTTATTGCTGAGCAGTGCTCATACAGAGCAAAGGCATTTTCTGCTCCTTACACGTCCCACCAGTGAGGAGAATGGAGGTGCACAAGGAGTTAGAAGGGGACACAGCCAAGATAGCTGCCCCCAGCTGACAACAGAGCCATATGGTGTCATGCTCAGCACGCAGACTTGGGGGAAGAGGGAGGAAGGGGATCATATTTAGAGGGTCAGTGTTTGCATTCCCAGGTCACCATTACACATAGAGCCCTGCTGTCCTGGAGATGGATGAACACCTGTCAGCCCACAGGAAGTGGTGAATGAAAGCCTTGTTTGGCTTTGCTTGTGTGCACAGCTCTTGCCTTACCTATTGAACTGTTTTTATCTCAGCTCATGAGTTCTCTCACTTTTACCCTCCTGATTCTCTCCCTCATCTCACTGGTGGGAAGTGAGTGAGCAACTTCATGGGGCTTTGTTGGCAGCTGGGGTTAAACCATGACAAGGCAGAGGGATCCCCAGGGTAACCACTCTGGTTGTGACAGGGAGTACACAGCGCACTGTCAGCTGCTGCATTCCTGTCAATGGACAATCCCTGGCTTAGTGTTCTTTACACTCTCCTTCTCGTATTTCTGTATTGATAATACCTGTTTTGAGTTTTCTCTTTTCTGTGCCGAGCAGTCCCGCCTGTCTCAGCCTTCCCTCACCTGAGAGCTGCTCCAGTCCCCTGATCAGTCTTGGTGACTATTTGCTGGACGGTCTCCAGTAGCTTTGTGTCTCTGTGATGCTGGGGGGGGCAGAACTGGACACAGTGCTCCACGTGTGGCCTCAGCAGGGCTGGGAGAACGGAAGGATCACCTTCCTCAGCTGTGCCCACAGCCCTCCTAACGCAGCCCAGGATACCACCAGCCTTCGTTACCACGAGGGCGCAGTGCGGGCTCATGTTTGCCTTGGTGCCCACTGGAACCCCCAGCTCCTCTGGTGCAAGGCAGCTTTCCTGATGGTCAGCCCCCAGCAAACACTGGTGCAGGGCTCTGCACTGCTTTTGCTGAACTTCTGAGGTTCCTGTTGGCTGTATCTCCAGCCTGTTGACGTTCCTCCCCTTTGGATGGCAGCACAACCCTGTGGTGTATCAGCCATTCCACACAGGTTGGAACATGAGCAAACTTCCCAAGGGTGCACTCTGCCCATCATCCAGTAATTATTGGATTATGTAATTACAAGCCAGTAATTTCATCATACAAGGTTATCAGGTTGCCCAAGTATGATTTCCCCTTTGCAAACCCATCCAGTCCTCATCTGACTGAGCCTTCGCTTAAGCACAGTCATGTACTGCAGACTCCAGTGGCAGAAATGCCCTGGTGAATTGGTTCCTCCCTCCATTCCTCAATATAAAACAGAATGCAAGAGACAGGTGGAATCCTATGAACAGGAATGTCACCATTTTTCCTATCTGAGATAACAGAAGTAGAAAAACCACAATATTTCATTTACAGAAATTCATTGAATGGCCCAGCTGGCTTCAAGGAAGGACTGAGGAAGGGAAGGAAAACTGTTTAAGAAAGAAGTAATTGCTCCTTGAAGAAAATAACAAGTGTTTCTAAACATTTGTGTTTAGAATAGTTTGTGTGTCTATTCATTTTCATGTTTCGTCATGGTTGTTCACCAACTCACAGGACAGTAGGGGCCAGGCATTATGACATTATCTTTGGAGTCATCAAATGCTAAATGAGACTTCTACATTGTAGCGTTAAGCAGAGCTGATGCCACAGCTCCCTAGGGGCACCTTGGTCTTACCCTGTTTGCATTAACAAAACCTCAAAGAGATATCATTACAGAGGTTTGGAAAGGAAACTGTGGCAGGGTGGTTGACACCGGCATCTGTAAATCCTCTGCCTATCTGAATAAGAGCTCGGTGGTAATCCAAATAAACTCTGCAAAGGGTACAATTTCTGGCATTCTTGGTGCTTCCCAAGAAAAAACCAGTCACTGTTATCTTCTGATGCAATGAAAGACCTCCCTTACTTTCCTAGAAATACAGATATCTGTGCTAGTTCTGTTTATAAGTAAGAAAGGATTGAGACTAGAAAAGAGCCAAGGCCAACACCTTCTCTCAGCCCTCCTCATACATAGTGCACATGTTGCAGAAAAACTTTAATGCATATTTACAGTGAAGTACATCCGTGTGTTTCCTAACTAGCCATCTGCCCCTTGGATGCAGAAGATCCTAGCTAAAGAATCAAACATCTGTGTTCAGTCTGTGTGCATGCATGTCTGTGTACTTAGAGGAGAGTTTGTGCACATGCCAGCAGCTGACTGTCAGGGAAGACGTGAGATTACAGTAAAACCTGTGTAACTACCTTCTAGACATATGTGTAACACAGCTGCCCCAAGAACCCCAATACAAAGGAGAGGTGGAAAAGGAGTGGCCTGCAGTACTGCAATCTGCATGGCAGTAACATCCTTATTCCAATTTCAGCAGGTCAGACTTTACTTATTCCACTGTGTTTTTCTTTAAGCTGAAAATATTCATGAAGCATGCATTGAAAGCTATTGAGAATATCCTAGCTTCAAGCTTAGCCTTTGGTCAGTTTTTTTGGTGACTAATATTTTCATTTTCCTCTCATTTCTTGCCAACACAGCCAGCCACCTGCTAGCCTGAAGCTGTGCTGTGTCCAACCCACTTCTACCTTAAAACCAGCAGAAGCCCCAGATGTTTCTCATCTAGCACGCAGTAAACACAATGGCACTCTAGCAAATAGGCTATTTCAGCACCTGGTTATGTCTGAAACTCTCCCTGGTGCTTTGGGAAACAAAGTAATGGCAATGAATCATGTTCAATTACAACACAGTTATTTCCAAGTTTGTTTGGTGCTTAACATTTATGGAAAACAATGTCCTTACTCACCATAAGGGATATATGCCAAGCCTACTGACAATGAAGACAACAGCAAAAGTAAGGAACAGAAGGTCACTCACTTTTTGACACTTGCAATAGTTTGCCATTTTGGCAACCTGCAAAAGAAAAAGATGTCTTTTTACTTCCACGAGGACAACTGAGTTCTCTTGTACTGTGTATAAGCCATAAGAAAAATAAGAAATCCAATATTTATGAAATCGCTAACATTTTCACTGGGCTAACTCACAGTAATCTTGGAACTCCTCTCCACCAAGCAGCTGGAAAATGCTTTCTTGGGAAACAAACAAACAAACAAACAAACAAACAAACAAACAAACACAACAAACCAGACTGCATAAAACTAGAGTATGTATTTAATTTCTTTATTCCCCATTCAATTTCATTTTCGAGACTCTACAATTTCAGATTCACAAAACTCTTCTAAACCTTTTATTGAACCCCAGTGTGTTTATGGTGTCCTTGTCCCCAGCCTTTTTACCTACCTATCTCTCACCTTTCCAGTATGCTCCACTGGCATTTTCAGCATCCATCTACCTTCCATGTGCCCCATGCTCTCTGACCTTCTAGAGGCTGCTACATAAAAATTTTGTCTCAATTCCTCCACTACACCCCATATCCTCAATTCTCCTAAAGCATCTCTTCTTCCTGTTCTGCCTATGCGGAATAGTTTCCACCTCAAAGATTATACCCCTCCCCTTCAAGTGTTTTTCCAAGGCTTTCTTTTCAACTTCTGCTTCCTAACTTGTTGCCTTATGCTCATATTTACATGCTTCTCTCATTTGTCTTCACGCAGTCTTCTGACTCTTTCCCAGTGAAGGACTCAGTAATTCATTACTCTTCTCTGAAACTGCTCATTAAAACACTGATCTTCCCTGAAGTTTCTTTACCCTTTTCTCCCTGAAGAAAATATAGGGAAGGAAACTTGTTTTAAGATGTCTGTGCTGCTTCCACAGCGTCAATGTGTGTAAGTGAGTAATTATTTTAAAATAACATCTACTTCAAGATAGGGACAGCCTTTCTTCACGTTTTCTGTCATGTTTATCCAGAAAATCCACTTAAGTCACTGGGAACCCTTTTGTGTCCACTTAAGTTACTGGGAGCGCTTTCAAAGCTCCTCTCTGAGGGGACCTGCATACAGCCCCCATGATGGGAAGATACTTTTGCAGACTTTCCAGAGTGCTAAGAGGGAGCAAAGTTACCACAACCATGCATACAGAATACTATTCTGAATGCAGAATTCATTCTCTGAATGCAGAGAAACAGATAATGTGGATGCCAAAACCAAACCCGCACTTTTGGATGTTACCCAGTTTCTGCAATGCTCCCACTAAAAACCCGAACATGAAGAACATTCCTCACTAAAGAAACCAAGTTGGGAAGCTCACAGAAAACGACAAAAGCCACCAGTCCTGCAAAGAAAACGTGACTCTTCTGAATCAGCCCTGTTTTCTACAGGACACAAACGAATTTCCTAGCATTCTGTACTTCACAGCCTAGTTTGAAGGAAAAGAGAACGCTTTGGTGCCAACATGCAAAGCAGAAGCATTACTAAGTTCCTTGATTTTCAGATGATGGAAAATTCAGTCCAGGAATCCTGGATGTATTGCCATGGTGGCAGTCTAAAAACCTGGCTTCATAGTGCATGAAGCTGATATTACTATAGCAACTTGTAGTAGTATCATGTTATTTCTCAAAAACAGTACAGCTATTGGGACATCAGTTGTCAAATAACAAATTATAATAATTCTACAAATTATAGTGATAAAGAAAGACTCCAAAAAAAGGAAAGAATATGTTGTTCTTGGATGGAATTTGGCCATCTAAGACGATATGACACAATTTTCTGAGTTTAAAAACCATGACTACAACTAACACAGCTCTACATATTCCTGAAAATCCTACTATGGTTCTTCCATGCTTCCAGATACCTTAAGACGTGTGGAAAAAATCCCACCTCCATTATTCCCACCAATGCACACTACTCTTTGCAATGAGAACAGCAAAAAATGGTGCATTCCAGCTTTCCACTGGACATGTTTCATTATGAAATTGTAGATGGAAAGAGTCTAGTGGCCTCCAGAAACAGCTTTTCATTTTTATGAATATGTAATAGGTAACACAGGTCAGGTGCACAACTGACCCATCATGGCAAGATATTTAATCAACTTCTTTTGCAATTTGATAGTTTCTTCCTCTGCACTGACTTTCCCCTCAGTAACATCAGCAGTGTGCGAGAGTCTATCTCCCCTCATATGGCACCAGGGCTGTGACCTACTGCCCCAGCAGAATTTCCAGTCTAACCAGACTGCAAGAATTGACTAGAAACACCACTTAAGTATGTGCCTCATGAGGAAGCATATTTGCTCAATATTTGCAACTCAGGTGAGAATACCAGCAATTCCTCTTTGTCTTAGTGAATGAACAGAGGGTAAGGTTTTAGCTAGCCTATTATAGCTGCTCTCCAGTGTTTTTATAGTTCCACAGACACTGGTCTGATTGAGAGTAAACATCTTTAAGTACTTCTTCCAGGTGGTGAGAAAAGAGGAAGGAAGAAAGTTCAGGTGAAGTCACAGCTAGCTATACACATTGTTAAAACAGAAAAATAAACTTGCAAAGATGTAATTATTTTTATCTGGAGAAATCCACATTCTCTTTTGCTTTCTATCTCAGGCAGTCATGTGCCTTCTAGATTAAAAAAGATTAAAAAATAATACCATATTTACAGCACTACTGACTCAGAATGGCAGGATCTTGATTTTGCAATAGATGACTCATGCAGTGAGTCTATGTTCTTGCATAACAGGTATCCTTGCAGGTACTTCAATAAAAAATAATTTCAGACAAAATAGTTACTACCTTTGGAGGAAAGTTCACAGACAGCCAAATTCCAGCATGACCCAGAGCTGTCTAGTAACTGATGCAGATAAAGGATGACAATATCTCTAAATTGCCAGTATGGAAGTTACAGACCATCTTGACTTAAAAGAATTTCAATCATCCCTTCTTCTCCAAATACAACTGCTTAATGCTGGTATTGGGATCCAGAGGCATGGGAACCTGGAAAATCAGAGTTCAGCTCACTGGCCATGCCCAAGTAAGCCACTAAATTGTCCAACACCCTCTGCCCAGCAAAGCAGAGCAGAAACACACCATGGCACCTCAATTCTTTTGGAGACAGGGTTATTGCTCCACACACCATGTCAGAGGGGTTAAGAATCAGGTGACCCACTGTCACCACTTTCCAGATTTTGCAACTTTAGCTTTTGATTTTACCATATTGTATTCAAAATCTGCGTGTAACCCTCCCTGGCACACAATGCATTACCAGTCTCTGCTCTGTACAAGCCACTTACCAAGGGATAAACCAGTCTGAAATCAGAAACACGTGCTGCTACAAGTGCAATATATTTAAGCAAGGAAATACACTACATTAATCACCATTACCATCTTGAACTGGCTTAGAAAATACTTGTTCTGCATAGCAAAAAGATTCTACTTTCTGACAGGATGACATATGAATTATCTCACCTCTAGGACAATATCAGACGCATCATGGAGACAAAAGATCAAGGTTCCCACTCGTGTCAAATTGGTTACATATGAGAAGCTAATCAGGGTGACTGCTACAATGTGATGTGTAAACATGACTCCAAAATCCTAGAGCAGCAGAAACGAGGAAAAGAAACAAAAACCAAAAAACAATGAAGCAAACAGTGATATTCAGTACTCATATACAAAAATGGATGGGCGTTTCTTAAATCCAGCATTATGTTTAAGTTATAAAAAGATGTACTATACCCTGCTCTATATTTCATTTAGACTGAATAAAATAATCATTGTATGTTAACAAAATGCAAAAATATTATTGAAAGCTAGGCAATGACCATACTTCTCAGTTCATAGTAATTTAACCTAATAAAGTAAACATTTGCAGTTGAAGTTACTTTGAAAGGGCATATGTATATACAAATCAAATTCCACGGTATTTTTATGCACCGAGTAACATATGAATATAACGATATGCATAACCAAGTGCCAAATAATGCACCATTCAGAAGAGAGAAAATAGCTACAAAGAAAGGCTAAACACGTTTCCAGTGCACTAGGACAACAGGCACCTGCCAAGGACAACTGAGAGAATCCCAGATCCAAGCTTTTATTAGTTTGTTTTTAATCAAGGTGCTTTGTCTTCACTTTGTAACAGGGTCAGAAAAGTCTTTAAATGAGCTGGTGCGTCTCCTCCTAATTGGTTCCAATCCACTGCCTCCCAAATGATGCCGGCTAGCTGGTCTCCAGATCAGTAACTCTCAGTTACTTGGCCAGAAAGTAAGTGAAAAATCTGGGAGCAGTGAAGCTCCCAGAAGTAACACACCCAGATTCTTGCCAAGGGGCAGATAAAGCAGGGAGAACAACCTGCCTGCATGGACTAGACTCCCGGACTGATTAATGAGAGAACAGGACCTGCAGAGATGAGACTCTTCTCAGCAAGCACCGAGTCAGTCAAAAACGAGTCTTGTTGACATCGACTGAACCACCTGCACAGCTTAGAGAAAGAAAAGTGCACAGGCAACTTTTAACTGGGAAGTTTCTCTGGGCACCAGATGCAAAGTTTGTACCGCAGCTCCCAGCAGATCTAGTGGTTCTCATGTAGAGCTGTCTGAAGGGAGAAGATCCAGGCAGCGAAAAGGAGCCATTCCTTCAGGCTCCCTACTGACCAGGTGTATTGGGAGGTGGAATTTGGCTTTCTGATAGCTTTTTTTTGTGGGCCAGTCCTGCTGAGCTGTGGTAGTCTTCAGCTAAGTGGCCCACAGCAGAGAAACTGAAACGGAGACCCTTTAGACAGGCAGCACCTGGTTTGCAAAGGAACTGAAGGTACAGGTGTTGGGCAGGAGGGCCCTATGGAAAGTGCCATGAGCTCCAACTAACACAGGGTCAGCTCCGGAAAAGCAGCAGCTGTGAAAAAGCAAAAAAAAAAAAANAAAAAAAAAAAAAAGCAGCTACAGCCCCTGACTGCACTGTCTCTTCAGTACTGAGAGGAGTAACTGCACAGCATTCCCATAGCTCTCTTTGGGAATGTAGCACCACTGTTTCTAAGGACGTGGAGTGCCACTGGCTCTCAGCACCAGCACTTGCCTTCCCTGCAACGAACACCTGGAGTCCATGGAAAAACCTGCGGCTTGAGCAGTCTCACTAAGTGAAGAGGGACAGGACCTGCTCTCAGCCTATCACTTTATGTTTAATATTATCAGGTGGTACAAGATCCTATTTCCTGCTCCTCAGTAGGCACGGCCAGTATCTCCACCACAAAACTGAGGAAGTGTAGGAGGGCAGGGTAGGGGAGAAAAGATAAAAAGACTAAAAGCAGAGACTCATACACCAGTTTAGTATACACCCAACATTTCTCAGCCACGTTATCTGGCCCCCAGAAGCATGGAACACAATAAAATACATTCAAGCAGTCATATCAAGCCATTGCTTTAAATCCATTTTCTTCAAACAGACAGAAGAAAAAGACAATTAAAGGCTGTTTCCCTTTTGGAGTATCCTAAGGGAAAGCAAGGGTATGGCATCTTAGTCATTTCAGTAACTACAAACCCACACACAAAGACCATTTCACCATTTCACAGTAATAAGAACAGCAAAGCACCTACCTTATTCCCTGTAAGCTACTAGCATTGCCCTATGGCCATACTGCAGCCTAGTTCTTTACCTCCTTCACCTGCAAGTACTAGGGCACTGTTCTTCATTTTCCTTCCAAATGCAATTACGTTAGCACATAGGCAGTCCAAATGGGGCAAAAAGTCAAGTAGAAAATCTCCACTGTTTTCACAGCTGACACATTCATGTTCTACAAATACAAGATTTCTAGTCCCTCTTGGATATTCTTCAAGGCATTCCTGACAATATGGATTATTCCTAAGCAATCCTAATGTTCTTGGGCAGCAGTCTTCTGCATTTTTGCATGAGTCTTCTTAAAGAAATGCTGTCCAGGGAACTCCTTCTGTAATAACTTTTCTTAAAACAGTTACTTGACTCTGCCACCTCTGAAACAGAAGTGCTGGACTGACCTATGGAAAACTGTTGGAAAAGAGTAGCAATGATATAAATACGACTGCTTTGTTATTAGGATTGTTTCTGTCCTGTTTGTGACATTTCTGTAAGTCATTAATTAATACTATGCTCTGAAGATGCTACCTGTTAGATTTTAGTTACACACAAGAGTAATGAACACATAGATACTAATGGTGCAAGTCTCCATAAAGCCAAATGGTCGTCATGTTCCCAGCTTAGTCCAGCACTTTCACCCATATATAGTGGAAGAGCAGCCGTACAGGAACGGGCTTTTTAATTTTGGGGTTTTTTTAGTTAATATATTTCAAATCATATGTATGTTTGTGAAAGATGTATTTATTTACAGAAGACTTGTAGCCTCCAGTTGTAACTGCTGGAAGATATCATGCGCCTATGTCATGAAAATCTGTGGCTAAGAATAGGAGAAAGAACCTATTCTAGACACCATCAGTGGGAAGAACACAGGGCAGACAGCAGAGAAACCCTATGGGTCTCAACTTGTAGACAAGCCCTCTGGAATTAAGGCTTCTGCCACCCACATTTGTTTAACATGTCACACTCACTGATTGAACTGCCAAGCAGCCAGGGAGCATTAGTACCACTGAAGAGCAAAAAATCATATTCATGGCTTATATTACAGATCAACAAGGAAAGAGAAAGGTCTACAAAACATATGCACTCTTAATTGCTTCCACTGAAACAAAAGAAATCAATTCTGTGTCTCTTTCTTTACAGAGAAAAGTCTCTTTGAAGAAAGAGATCGAGTATCCAAAATTAGCAAAATATAGTATAAATTTTCTAGAATCAAAATTTATTATTCAAGAAAATCAGCAGCTACAGATAATTTTGTTCTTGTAATCAGTGAACTGTCCTTTTTTAAAAAAAAAAGCAAAGCACAGAAGCTCTAGGAATTACCAAATGTTTGGAAATAAAAGATGTGAATACATAGAAGGGTCTCCTAGATCTCCTACAAAACTGTTAAAACACTAAGTAGAAATTTTATACATTCCTTTAAATGTATCTCTCAATTATTTTTCTGTTAAACAATACTTCAGGTATCCAGAAAGCATGTAAATAAGCCTCACTGCTTTTTAGGTTTTTCAGGTACTTGTGAAACTAACAAACTTCCCTAATATTTTTTTTTCAGTGTTTTACAAAACAGGAATATAGAAAGCGGGACAAAGGTGACAAAACACCAATTCATACTAGGTTTCATTTTTGAAAATGAACACCCTTAAGGGAGAACATCATTACAACAACATAGGAGATATTTATGAAGCTAACAACATGTCATTATAAAACTGTAGAAGTTGATACACACAACTGACTGACTTAATGCCAATGCGAAGTATGGGCAACGGCCAAGTTTGCTCACACCTCCAGTCAGGCAAGGACAAATCTGGTGGAATTTATAACACCGAAATAAAGATAAACAAGTATTTGAAAGACAGAAAAACCCCTGGAAGTAATTTTTGAAGTCATCAATTTGCTATCAGAGAAGAATAAAATGGAGATGGAAAACAGCAAGTACATTTCTCTTGATCTACAGTAAGTAAAAGACCAGTGCTGGAGTTTGGCCAGTGCTGAGTGCTGCTGCTTCCAGCAAGGACACACTGCACCTCTCCTTCAGAGAAACCCTACATGAAAAAAAGCATTTGGCTGAATTCCTGCAGTGCACAAGAGTGTCTGGGCACTTCTGACCATCCCAGGACACAACACAACCCCTGCTGCTGAATTTAAAGTATCTAAATGATAACCAAGACTTAGGTAAAAGTATTTGTTTCACTGTAACATGAAAACATCAACAGCTTACTCGGGTTGAGAACTGTTAATCTTCTCCTTACAAGCCAATTGTGAAATATTACAATAACATCCAATATTAGCTGGGACATTTCCTGCTTCCTGTTAAACAGATCCCTATTTCATATGGGCACCATTCCACACATTGCATATTGGGCACATTACAAGGTTTCCACATTTTTTTTAAACTAAACCTGCTTTTAGAAGAGAACTACTATGGTGTTCCAAGAGCTGGTGTCTCTGTCAAGCTTGTACTCCTTTTTGTCAACTATTGAAAGTCTTTAGTACTAACGTTTTTCAACTCAGTGGGTTTCCTTGGCAGCTTGCACTCACAAACAGTTTTACTGTGACACCAGGGCGCAGCTGCATATCTCCAATCTGACCTTCCTCGTTATCAATTTCGCTTGCACTACAAAAAGAGCTGTCTCCACAGTCCAAACCGGTGAGTGATCTAATAGCTTATTTATAAATATGGCATCTCCACTGCTCCCTGCTGGGTGCTGATAATGAAAGGCTTTTGACTTGCTATCATTGCACTGCAGATGTTGTGCTCCTGCTCTCTGCTGGACACTGCACGTTCTCAGACACAGCAGGTGTTTGGGACACTACTTGGATCTGGTGCTCTGGGTTCAAGCATTGCAAATCTGTGGCCAGGGTGTTACTTGGCTGTCAGCGACCCACTTCCCCACCCCCATGTCCCATCCTATTTCCACAGCAGGTTGCTCTAAAGTTTTTCTGATAACAAGTACAAGTCATTTATATATAACTAAGAAACAGACTTGGCCCCTGCAGCTTACTATATTAGTCAATACTACTCTTGATTTAAATTCATCTCTTGTATCATAGAGCTCCCTTGAGCATTGTTTCTCTCTATCTCTGGTTTGTGAAACAGTGAAGTTAGACTCATTTCAAGCTCATGAGTAACAGAATATTTAGCATCTACAGACAGAGCAAGCAAGGAATTTATATCTATTCATCATAAATTAGTTGTTTTATTTACAATTTATCCTCAAATATGGATTTAAATTTTGTTGATGCTTTCTTGAGATTTCTACTTCTGGAATAATCTGGAAATCCAAATAGAGGAGTGTGTTTCTATATAAGTAGCTCTGGCGTAGGACTCCTAGGAATACACTGTGGTTCTAAATGACAGATAAGTTTATTCAGGTCATACTGCATCCTTCATTTATTCTTTTCAGAGTTATGCTCCTGCTAAAATTCGAATAAACAGGGATTTTTCCATTAGCATAGCCGACAATCATTTATTTAAATGACAGCTGAAGGAGGCACATAAAGGTATTATAAAATCCTTTCAAATGCTTAAAAAAATTTATTTTGAAACATTAAAGCCCCTGCAAGAATAGCTCTACAGACTGTTATTATAGACTAACTGTTGTGCTGCTTGTTCTGCTATGGACTAGGATTCTCCTAGGAGGAGAGAACTTGGAATATGGAACAGGTTGCTATTGATTGTGGAAAAATATTTCTATTTGGACAGAGCCTTATTTTTTTTCTTTAACAGCCCTCTAACAGCAATGCTCAGCTACATGACTGTAAGGGTAATATTAAATATAACATCACTTTTTAATATTAAATG
The DNA here is from genome assembly GCA_013397055.1 of Pachycephala philippinensis. NCBI lineage: Eukaryota > Metazoa > Chordata > Aves > Passeriformes > Pachycephala > Pachycephala philippinensis. The sequence goes on along the minus strand of VWZT01010676.1, from coordinate 100,641 downwards.
TTTTTGCTGCCCTTTTGTAGAAAAAAGTGAAAGCCCTCTTAGATCTTATCTTACAAAGTGATACTGTGACTTTATGAGGCAGTCTTGCTCTTTTCTTGGTATTTCATCATTTAACTCTTAGAAGAAACAGTACATCTACCAGATAATAACTGTTCAATTCCATTCAGGTCACTGTATGAAAGCAGAAGGTTCTTTTGGCTTCTGCTATTTTCCCTTCAATATTTGCTCCAAGCTCTTCTTTCCATGTGCAGAAAAACCCCACATTATAGTAACAAGGAACAGAATAAGACAATCATAGTTTCTCAGTGATTAACATCTGCAAGAGTTGAACACTGGAAAGAACTGTATTTCCAGTTCACTGCCCATGTACTACAGGTATTTCTCAAGTCAAGAACCATATACTAAAGCTTAAAGCTTTTGGTGATTTTAGTCTCATTGTTCTTACCTTTCTTTTGACATCAATGAATTGAGAAAACATTAAGGACCAGTAGAAGGACAATTCCACAATGTAGTAATAATGAAGGTCAGGCATCAGTGGCTGAAAGATGGAGATGAGAAAAGGTTAATAGAGTCTAAGCGACATTACAGGCAGCTGTGGTCTATAGGAGACATGTTTAATCACAGGGGATTATTGAATTATACATAAGCATCCTGTGTAAAAAAAAAATGATGATGGTTGCCTCTTTCAAACCTTGATGGCTCTGGAAATATAAAACTCCCCAAGATAATCTCTTCTAATGTTTTAGTCCTGACAGTACTGTAATACCAAAAATTATGAGGTTGTCCATTTGGAACCCAGAGCAAACGAAATTCTGAATATTCCTAAGTCTGTTTTGAAAGTTTACTTGAAACATCTTGCTGTATATCAGTAATGTGGGTTTAAAGCATACCAATGCTAGATTAGACTAGAAAAAAAGTAATGCTAGTATATAATCTCATCTGCTCATGATGAAAAATGTGGGCTTTGAGCAGGGCTCTTTATAACAGAAATGCCTACTTTTGAAGAATGTAACCATTTTCTGGGGGCATACTAACATTTGGAAAGAAGAAAATAAAATAAATTTATCCAAGCATCTTGTCTGATATACAAAGTGGTTACAGAGTTGTTTCAAAGTAAAAGAAATAAAAATAATAATGCACAACCAAAACCAACCTGGGGTAACTTTAAAGAAGGTAACTGGTGGCACACATAAACTGCTTGGCCCTCAGCCTAAGAGAGCCAGTCCTAGGAGCTACTCTAATTTCCATGCAACTGTGCCTCCATGATAGTCACGTCTTCCATGGCAGTGATAGAGAGGGATACTGGCAAAGGAGAAGCTCCTGAGGGCATCTCTCAATGGATTAGAGAAGCCATCTCTAGAGCAGCTTGCACTGGCACAATTATGCACCCAAGCAGGGTATGAGCTGTTTCCTTTGGCAAGAGGTATTTCGGTTGCAACTTTTATTCAATTCCCTTTTGCAGACAAGTTCTTTGCAGCTGAAAGCCAGTCCTTGGATTCCCAGGAAAAGCTCTATGGGTGTTCTTTTAATATAGACATATGCTTATGCTTTATGAAAAATGTGTACATTCAAAATCCATGCTTTAAAGCCATTTCTTGGGCCAATATAACCCTTTTCTGAGTTAGAGAGACTGCCAATAGACTTTTAATTATGTGAAATTTAAAAAGAGAAGAAAATAAGAGCTTGCAACGAACTGCAACTATTATACTCATTATTGCAAGGGAACTCACTGGGGAAAATTTCCAGTAAAAAATGAAGATTGTCAGCCGCTTTATTAACAATAGCATTAGTATTTCTAAAGTCATACATAGTGATAGTGTAGGGCAATTCTGAAGATGTCACGGATTCTTTCTTGTATCAATAGTGTGTTTAACTTAGTTCAAATGTTAGGTTTCAGTTCTCCATAGACTTAACCTCAATAGGTTAACCTGTGCTTACGGCTGTGTTGTCACCCAAATCATCCATTTGACTGTATCTACAATAAAGTCCAGCTGGATTTCTGCAGTGCATTGTTGAGTACTTTACAAAGGAGTTGTAGCAAAGAAAGATTAGAAATTTTATATAGTTATGGATAAAAACAACAAAAATTGAAAACTCAGTACTTAGCCGTGATTAGCACCCAGTAGACGTTTTTATCTTCAAGACAATGATTTTCGTAATGACTTTAATCTGACATTTTGCTCCATGTTGGACCCTCACCACTACTAGAATGGTATTAGATATAGTAATTTTAGCTCCCACACCCCAGAAGTTGTAACCAACTTTCTAAATGACCTCGTTCTTCTGTTAAGTCTAGTAAATGAATGTTCTTCAATCAGTAAGATTTGTGGTCTTTTGTTTTAAGTCAACCACTTACAGTAACAACACAAAAATAGTAGGAAACGGGAGAGAGGGGCACTAGCGACTGTAGCCATATCAATCTAAGAAACAATTGTATCTAAAGTTTCTGAGGGATTAAGTTTCAGCACGTCTCCCATTCCATTTCTGCTGCTGCTTCCCTCATGTTGTTAAGTTCACCCTTCAGTCTCTGGGTGGAATTTCAGTCATTATTTCTTCTGAGGCTACATGATCAAATTCCTTCAACCTTTCTCAGATCAAGATTTCTGCTGAACTGTCTCCACTGAACTATTTCCAACAGCTACACAACCTTCAAGAGCAGTAGCATCCAAACACAGCTCTCCTGTTCATCCTGTCAAGGGCTGCTCACTGTCACAGTGATTCATGTGTCTTTCAGACAATACTCTTCTTCACACTTTCCAGTCTGGCAATTGCGTCCTCCTTCCCGCCCCCCCTTCCCTGCTCTTCAGGGAAAAAAAAAAAAGAAAAGAAAAAGAAAATATACCCTAGACAGGTAAACTTCTTAAATTGCAAACTCTTCTCTGTAGCTTTTGGAATTCGATCTGTGGAATTCAGGTGTGACAGCTATGTTCATTTTTCCCATCTTAAACTCAAGCAAGATGGGAAGTATGTACTAGCAATGTTCTGAAATGCTGAGTAGCCCATTCACACAAACATAAGGGCACAAAGCTCCACAATAATAAAAACAGAGCTCTGCAGAAGTGCCATGCTTGTTTTTAGACAGCACTGTAACTTTTACCTGATACGGATACCCGCTCCAGCACTGTCTGGTATTCCAGAACCAGGGTGTCTGAAAGAGAAAAAACAAGACAAAGGTTTGTACACGCCACTTTTGTGCAATGTTAAGTGTATATGTTAAATACAAATGAAGGACAAAAATACACGAACAGCTTACAATTTGCATTTTTTGATAGAGGCTATGAAAGCTGAATAGAACACGGAGACTTCTCAGAGTTTCACAGCATTAATTAAAACAACTTGCCTGTTTTTTGTTGGTACCCCATGACCTCACTTTTGCAGGAGTGCAGACTGAATGTAACCAGCTCATGCTTGGATGGTCAGATCTCACACTACATTCTCAATAGCACAGGAAATTGACCTCAGGCTGCTCAAATATTTTAAAGAAGGTTCCTTGCACGTGCCATTATATATAAGCATTCTTCCATATAGGCTCCACCCTTCATCCCTTCCACATTAGCTCAAAACAGCAAATAGTACCTTTTGCTTTCCTGGCTGAAGACATGACCATCCAAAGATGACAGATTTTACTATCACATGGAAAATACTCTCATATCTTAGGGCAACATGGACGATGCCAGAGACAAATTTACTGCAGCATGCATCCACAGACTCTTGCATTGCAAAAAGGTGGGCAAACTAAAAGACTTGGGAAGATTAAGCTCTGTTATTCTTCCTGTTTCTTTGCTGTTTTCACGAGATTTATGTGATTATTTCTCTTTCAATGCCACAAGAGAGCCTTTTAAATCTTTTACTGAAAGCAGGTTTCTTTAAGAGTTCTTTAGTTTTTACCACCTTTTCTGAGCAACTAAGTGGATTTGAGATAGAAAATACCATATGGGCAAGGTCTTCTATGCAACATACTCAACCATGAAGTATTTCCACATTGGGTAGTAAGAACATGACCAAATCAACAGACACCAAGTAGTAGCAATTCCCTTCCTGCGCATGAGCAGGAACAACTCCTTTCAGAGATGCATCTCTTGCAAATCACAGCTGCAGCTCAGGTTCTGGCAGCATCTGGACCTTGAGAAGCACTTGTCTACACTACAAGTAACCACTCTAGGGCATCTCACTAGAATCATGAAAGAAAACTGTGGATTCAAGATCTTTGTGCAACTTGTTTACATAACCTTATCTGCTCTACATTTGAGTATCAAGGAGACAGAACATCATTAGTAAGTCTCCTGGATTAGGGCAGCACATAGCATACACTTCCAGCATTAAGTGCTTCCCCTAGGTCACAGTTTTTCAAATAAAACCTCACCGCACGAGAGAAGGCATGTTCTTGTTTTCACCATCAGGTGGAGCAGCTCAGCTCAGGCAAACCATGATAACAAACTCATCCAAAATACAATGGGTGAGTGTCAAAGCAAGAAAATGGACACTAGGCAGAATGTTAAAGCCCCAGGCTGACAATCAGGCTAGGCGGGAAGGATTTTTGAATGTGCACTTCAATAAAAAAGAAGATTAAATAAAATTTGCACACCCATACCCCCAGTGCTCCTGAAATGGTGAAGAATAATTCCTACAGTAACCTGAAAGGTATACCAACATTTGAAGTAAAAGACCTCCTAAAGTTTCTAATTAGCCTCTCTCAAGGATGCTGTAAGAATGATTAAAGTCAATCCAAACTTATCATTGCCTCTCTTAGAAATAACTTCTTCATGGAACCAATTAATTGGTTCAAACATCTCCACAATATTTACTGTGCTATACAAGTTCCCCTCATTTCATGCAATAAAAAAAGTCTTTCGAAACAGTCACAGACCCTCTGCAAGACAATATACAGAATCTAGAATATTTCTGTCTGACAGCTGCCTAAATTAGATCCATACAAATATTCTAGGATAATTCATAGTTCTAGCCAGGTTTGAAAAGCTGTACCTGTCTTTCATATCATATTCAACAAGAGAGAAGAGATGCTTCCTACCCAATTATTTTGCTACTTAAATTACAGGTCCTAGCAAAAAATGCCTATTTTTCTCTTTCAAATATTATGACATCTTAAGGCTTCTTCATAGAGATGCCTGCTGCAGGAGCTGCAGACACAGAGGTTTATCTGCAATTAAAGTGGTGATTGCTAAATGAAATAGGCCTCACTTGATGAACCTATAACCACATAAAGGGTATCACAGTCTGACAAGTAATGTATGCATTATGCCTCAAAGAGCAATACAGCAGAACATGTGCCCCTTATGAGCCACGTAAGGCACAGGAAGTCATGCTGCCGTCTAAGACAAAATGCTTCTGAGTAGCTGTTTGGAAACCTAATGGATCCTCTGTGGGCAAGAGTGCTTAAAATAGCAGGGCTCCTACACCACCTTCTTACCCCTCTTTCCTCCCCAGTCTCCCTTCCCCTTGACTTGCCTTGGCATCTCCGAGTTGGCTCTTAAAAACTTTAGCAGCAGAGCACTTGGGTTATGCTTGTCCTGGAGGGTTTTAGGGAAGAGGTAGAGGAAGAGCATGGTTTAAGCACAGCCTTCCTCTCTGACCTCCATAATGAGCCCAGACCTAGACTGCACCCAACACCTAAATGCAAACCACGGTTATAGTTGGACCAAGAAGCATCTTGTTTAGTCCTCTGTGAACCTCACAACTGTAGAAGACTCTGTAGAGGCTTCAGTAGGAAGGAGAGAATCTTAAAAAAGCTCACACGGTTTGCAGTGTGAGACGTAGACCCATTAGCGAAAGGTGAATTAATCATAAAGGACCTAAAACCAACATTCCAGGGCTCAAGTGAGTCCTGTGTGTGCTCATGGAACATGTCTGCAAACTTCCTCACAACAGGCAAGTTCACCATGAAGCAGAAGACAGCTCTCCCTGAAAGTCCCATGATGGATGAGTAGAAAAGGTCAGTGACTTGGCTCCACAACAGATCCTTTTTTGATGAACATAAAAGCATGCTTCTGTTTTTACTGTCTGCTGAATACCCAATTTTCTGTTTTACTTCTTATTCTTGGTATATAATCTCTGAGGAAGGGAGGGACACAAGGGGACTGGAGAAGAGAGGAAATGCAAAGATCCTGGTAACGAAAAGGCCCCCCTTAAGCTGCAAACAGAATACTAAAAACTTCAGTACCAATTATGCCAGGCACAGAGCACCAGCCCTACAATGCTGACACACTGCCTTACAGAACATCAAGGAGTTCAGATAGAAACTGAAGTTTTACCACACTTCGGTGCAGAGCCAAATAAATGCAGTATCAGTGACAGAGGAGGTAAACAGCTGTTCAATCTGTTGAGATTTACAGTACTAAGGAACAAAGGACTATCATTCCCTTACAGGAATATCTGCTAAAAACTCCATCAAACCTCTCTCCAACTCTGTGATTCAATAGAGCAATTTTAAAGAATTCCTTCAGAAGTAAAACTTCTCTTGAGACAAGGGAATGACTGAGGATTTTGGAAAAAAACACAAAAAACCCCTCCCAAATTATCTGTGATGTTTGCATGCTTAGCCAGAAGCCTTGGGTTGTTTGGTATCCATTGCCTCATTCACTTATCTCTAGAGAAAGCATCTAATTGGCCTCTGGCTTTCAGAAAGCACTAAGAAGTGAAAATCTCCAGGTCTCGCTCAAAATGCTGGTAGTATCTAGTATGTGAAAGGTCAGTCTTGATAGTAAATGGAGGCAGGGGGAAAAGCAGTACAATAAAAAACTTCCCATTTATGAATATCACAAAGAGCTGTTATGCACCTGATTTACTCATGACCGTGCAGGCGTGTTGTAACTCCCAAAGGGTTTTTTTCCTAAATTCTCAGGTAAGTAAGAAAAGTCTTCTGACTTTTCCATCAAATAAAGAAATATAATCTGCTTGCTGTTTTTATCAGAATCCAGCATGTAAAAATCCAGGAACTCATGACAGAATCCAGAATTCATGATAGAATCCCCACATTTCACTGAGCCAATTTATGTTCAAAACACATTTCAAATAATAATAATAAAAAAGACATCCCTAGTCCAAAAATAAAAGATTTTAAGTTGCTTTGAAATCAGAGAACTTCTGAACCTATACAAAAAAACCAGTACAATACAGAGCATTTACTGTGTCCATGTTCACTACTCTGCAAATTCAAAAGGCCAAGATTTTTATCTGGCTTGGTTAATGTGTTTGAATACAATTTTGTATTATTTGTCTCTGATAGTTACAAGCAATATTAAGTGGAACAGAAACCAGGACTATTAATTACAGTCAAGATAATATATGCTCTTAACAAAGCTCTACCAATCTCATTTTTTTGGGGCTGATACAGGCAAAGATGTCAAAGATGTCTCAAGGCATTCGTACCTACATTCATCAAATTAGAGCAGGTCCTTGCTCCTCACAGAAACGAGTGGTACAAAGTAAGGCCAGAAGATTTCCTCTTCATTAGCATTCACCTAGCCCCAAAAACGCTGTGTGCAAGTTGCTCTTAGGCCTGGAGCAAGCATTCAGTGTGATACACATGTACAATTCATGACATAGCCAAACTCTTTTCCTCAGCAGCAGCTGCCTTCTCCCAGCGCAGGCAGAACCGCGGCTCCTGCTCACAGGGGCAGACCCCTCGCTGTATCCTGAGCTTGGCACCTCATCTACCCAAGAGTGCAACTGCAACACCAGATGAGGAGACTACAGGCTTTCTGTTCACTGCAAAGTACAGTAACATTTAACACTTCTCACACATTTTTTATTATCCAGGAACTGAAACTGATAACACTTTGAGTCAACAGCACCTTTCATAACGTTAGCAGAAGGACAATTATTCATAATTAACAGTTATTTTGGGGTGTTGGGTTGTAGCTTTTTAGTTTTTTGGGTTAGGTTTCTTTTTTGTTTCGTTGGTTGGTTTGTTTCGTTTTTGCACACTTGTACTTAAATTAAACAGTTATCTCAAAGCTAATTTTTCCCCAATTATGGCTGGGGATTTTAACATTTTTTTTCTTTTTCAAGATATAAGTAAACATTCCTCTTGCACATCATTTGCTTGAATAAACACTTGCTTAGAGGTGAATTAAATTGTTTGATTTCTTTTTCTTTCTGCAACACCTGCATCCTCTTGACATGGTATGCTGGATGGCTGCTGACCTTAGAAAGAAAGTCAGATTACCAGGCAGCACAAAAAGTGCCTTTCCTTAGTTTCCCCTGCCAGGGGCTCTATGTTCTACTATTAAAATTACTCCACCCATGTATGGTAAACCTAAGAGATTCTTCAATAAGTTAGTCTCTTAGATACAAATTCCACAATGATCCTAGGCATCCTTCCTCTTCTTCTTACTTGGCTCAATGAGGATCAGCGTAACTGTGGACTACTGCAGTCTTTCACTCTTAAGGGAGCATATATATCCATGAAAATATTTGCTTCTGCATATAATGTACAAACGAATACACTCTTTTTCCTCTTAACTGCAGAAAAACTCCTTGGTATTAATTGCTGTAAAACAAGCAATTAACATTTTACAAGTTACAAAAAGTGACTTTTTTTTTTCCACAAGTATCAATATTTTGCAGCATATTTCTCTCCACCAGGAAGAAAATTAAACTCTTCCTCATGTTTCTAGATTTTCAGAAGTTTCTATCATCTTCCATTAAGTCTGCCTGGCCTCCAAGGACTTCAGACTTACGATGTCTTGGAAACTCTCTGATTTCCTAAAGATGTATGTTTTTTCTTACTATCCTCTGAAAAATTGCCCTGGATAGCAACATCCCTCACTACTGTTGTATTTGTTTTGCTACTACTTAAGAATTTCTCATACATAAGTTTCACTGATTTAAAAAATACATCAGACAGTTTCCAGTCTCTACTGGCCACGCATGGCAGGTTCTGAGGGCACAACCTTAGCAGCCAAGGATGCCAAGAGCAGGGGCTGAACTGTGGAATAAACTGACACTGCAAGCACCGCTCTAACTCACCTACACATCAAAATTATGCATACTTCCCTCTATCCACAAAATCACCGAGTTCTGACAAAACACCACGCTGGGAACAAAGAGAACTCAGCAAAACAACAAAATCCATGGCTACTATTTGGCATCAATTTGTGCATGTTCTTCCTTCCAGTGACTGTTAATTTGATTTAGGATGCAGTTGCTTCTCACACCAGGAACAGCATTTTCATAAATCCTTCACAGATCCAAGCAGTCATTCGTATTCCTTGGCATAGCTAACTACAGAAGTGAAGACAATACGACACATTGCCGACGAACCTCCTGAGGTTCTCTTTCCATATACTGTGACTAAGCAAGCTGTTTTAAGTTTCTGCAGAACTGTTTTTTTTCTCTAGAGTTTAGTGCTTTGTGTCTGTAGTAAAAAGGTTTTAAGGGGGAAAAATGCTTCTGGAATAAAGAGTGCTCAGTCCTTCCTCTCAGCAATCTGCACTACTGATTTCCAAACATAATTAAAAATTATACTTCTGCTACGGGGAAACCATAAAATATGGAAGAACTTATAAAGGCCAAGATTAATAACAATCACTGAAAGATGCACTTGACATTTAAATGCAAATCTATGTCTGCCCCAAAAAAAGCTTTTAGAAAAAATATGAATTCAAGTTTTGATGTACTTACATAAAATGATATCTGGAAAGGCAGAGTAAGCCCCACGCACACATCTACTTTTCTCTTTAAAATATTATGCACAGAGATCTGGAGCTTATGTCTTGTGTTGATAAAAGTTTACTTTCAACTTACAATTTATGTGGAAAATTAAGTGGGCAAAAGGAACTGGTAATTAGAATCTGGAAGGGTCCTAATCTTGATTAAGGCAATGCTCTGAACAGAACTGAAGAACACTCCAGCCAGAGAAATTGGTGACTGTAGCATCTCCTCGCTCTCCTCTCCCAGGCAGCTACCAGTCCCCTTTACCAAGCCCAGTCATCAAAATATTTGCTCTCTTTTGTGTACCTTCTTCCTCTGACACTTTCTCTGCTAGTTGCTTGGTAGTAAACAAAACTTTTAAAAACTTTTGCCTTCATGTGTAATGGCAACATTTTCAAGGACTGTTTGGTCATGAGCAAGCTGAGTGGCCAGTGGTGCTAGGACATTTCAGGGCAGCTGAAGGTCTGTATGAAATATTACAGGAGCTAGGCTAAGTTCCCAGCAATACTATTCAATGTATTTTGTAGTTCCTCAACCTGCACTGTAAGAAGAGTGCATAAAAAGTAGTGGACACATTCACCCGAGCACTCCAGATGCCTGATAACCCTTTGATGAAGCAGAGCAGCTGTACACCCATTAGCTTTACAGCTGCCTTCTATTTTTGATCACAATGCCAGGCCACATCAATTAGCCTAGCATTTGCATCTAAGAGGATATTTATGGATTTACTTTATTTAAAAAGACAACACACAACTGCATGATTGGAATTAGTTTGTTAAGAGAGAGTACTGAAGTTTACACTTGGAAAACCATACCTTGGTAGGAGGGAGATCTGCATAAAATTAAACCTTTAAGAGACAAGGAAAAATCCCAAGAGCAAATCATTAAAAAATAAAATAGGGCACTTCAACCCTTATTGATCATTGCAGTGTAGCATGATTTCAGACTACTCCTGATTTTCCTACAGGATGCAGCTTCAACAAAGCTCCAGGGTTTCCACTGCTCTGATACTATGGTCACTCAAAGGCATACAGGAAAGTGGTTAATAATTAAACTCATCATTACATATCTACTTTCTGCAATTATAGTTCCTATCTGTGGCTGCTCTGCCGGAAGAGTGCACGTATCTGATTCTGCCCAGCCACTGCCTTCCAATAGCATGTGCTGAAGGGAAGCGTTTACCAGGTTCTTCATTGTACTGATGCTGAGTTTTGGAAATCCTCAGGCAGCTGCTTTCCTTTGCAGGATGCACTGTGGCTTGCTTCACTGACATATAACATGATCCACCACTCCATGCAGTCCATGAAGGGAGACAGAGTCAATTTTTAATAATAAGAACAACTCCATACCAAGGTAAGCACCAAGACCAAATTCCATGCCTAAACCCAGATGTTTAAGATTGTGGTGCCTACATTGCCTACTGCAAAAACACTGTGTAGAGAAAAGCCAAACAAAAGCCCCAACTGGTGTGTTTTGCTGTACTTTCATATAGGCATGTTGTAGCAAGGTCTCAGAATCATCCCCAACAGTCTGAAAATTAGAAAGCTATTGCAACTGCAGAATTTTAAATAGGAAATGCAGGTTTTCTCTAGTTCACAGGCCAATATTTACCCCCAGAGAGGCAAGAATCACATGGTGCCATTTTGGGCAGGTGGTGAAGAAGACCTTTCATTAGGGACCTCCCCACTCTCAAGTACTGCCACTGAAACCCTGGCAGAAGGAGCTGATGGCTTCTCAACACAGAGACACCACCAAGTCCCACCTGATGACGGAGAGAGCAGAACTCCTTCAGACAGGTTGCTGGAACAGGCAGGCCAAAAGCCACACCAGTGTGTGGTCACTAGACTGGAGCCCATTTCCAAGCACTTCAGTCACTGAGCACAGCTAAAATGAGCCATAACCCTAAGCAACAATGAGTAAGGACAGACTGAAGTAGCTTCTTCCCCTTCCACTCCTGCAATCACTGCATTTTTTTAAGGTGCATATATACTGTATCAGGGCAATTCACCCATGGGGCTGCAGGTGTCATTACAACTTAAATACTTGGAATCACGGAATCACAGAATATGCTGAGTTGGAAGGAACCCATCAGGATCACCAAGTCCAACTCCTGGCCCTGCAGAGAACATCCCAGGAATCACATTTCTTGGTGTATTTAAGAATGCCACAAGTACTAAGTAGTGAATGAAAAAATTCCAGTGAGAGTATCTCTCTCGTATTTTCCTCTAACAGAAAGACAGAAGGGGGAAATGTTAATTAATTTAAATATAAAAAAACAGTTTGCAACGAATTTTTTCCTGTTCAGTTCTGAGTCAATGACCATGATAACATTTCCTTCTCTAAAGCAAACAAAGACAGCCAAAATAATTTCCCAAAATGTCTAAACCTACATAAAATGTTAACATTCATTTTCGCTCTGTTTTTCACCTTCCCCTCCTGCTGAGCAAGTGCAAAGACACAAGCCTTCTGTTTCCATTTGTCATCTGCTGGTGGATCTATTCTGACATAACTTGCAGTTTTCTGCAATTGATCTATTAAAACAACTAGCAATAAGACTGCCTGGTAGGGATGAGAACAGGGGAACCATCATAAACTGCGTATGATTTTGTTTCATAAATTGCAAATTTGTATCAGGTTTTAGTATAAAACCATAAACAGTAAATTTGTGCCACAGTAAAAAACCTAAAGTAACTGCGCAAGAGGAAAGGATTTTCTTTCCCTCATATTCTTGAGCCTACAAGTCCTGGGGACAGGACAAAAATCCCTGGTGAAATTCCTTAAGTCACCTGTGAGATAACAGCAGTTAAAAAATAGAAGCAAAAATCTGAATTAGATTCCAATTTACAGCAGTACTTCCCCATGCTAACCTGGCATTGTTCAACAGCCAGTAGCCGAGGCCATCAGTAGGCAGAAGGAATGAGAAAGCTCTGAGAGGTGTGACAGGGTAACATTGGAAGGGAATATAACAGGAAAAAACCCAAAAGATCACAGATAATGTATTTATTTATTGCCAAGATTTTTCCCCTACTACTTTAAAAATACAATGAAGCAGCTTAGTGACTTGAAGAGTTTATAGTATAAAAATACATATTGTTCCACAGGTTTTACTAGTTTAATTGAGAATACAGCTACCCTGCTCTGAGTCATTCTCTCAGTAGTGAGTTCAACTCAACAAGGGCAACTCAAAGCACCAGTTATATTACTAATAATCTGTTCTTATATCCAAATATGTACTCTTTGCTCAGGTTTAATTAGCTGTGGAAAACAGGACTGCTTCATTAATTTGAATAGCAAAACATGAAAAGCAATAGAGTGCTGAGCTAATACTTTGCTACAGGTATGAATGAGACACCTTAGTTTATAGATTAATTAAAACTATTTTTATGACAAAATTGCCCAAATATAACCCTTTGGGAAGTATTTCCTCTAGATCTGCCATTTTTATGATATGACCCTGAAAAAATTTCAATCTTTCAGAAAGATGTGCTGCCAAAAAAAAAAAGAATACTGTGCTGAAGTCAAAATTAGCAACCAGTCCACAGGGGGACGTGAGGTGTGGCAGCCCCTCTCTCACTGCCCTGAACGACAGCGTCATGCACAAGCACTGGAGCTGCTGTAGATGGCTCAGTACCAGCTTCACTTGCCAAATGGATGATTACATAGCATTTACTTACTACTCTGATGTTATTAAATACCCCTAGCTGGATATAAAACAGATAAAGTGAAATTCAATTCTAGATGTATTTTTTAAATTAGCGTGTTGCTTTTCCTTCCCCTGATTATGTAAAATTTGTCCCCATTGTCTATGTTTGAAAGTCCTGTTGCCGTCAGTGTCCTGTTACTGAATTAGGATATCACTGATATTCTCCTTTTGCTTTTTCTTTCAAAAACCTTCAGTTTCCTTTCAGTCACAAATAAATTCTGCCAGCTTGCTTAGCTTTGTCCTCTTTTGCCTGATCCAGTTATTATCTTAACTTCCAAGGGCTTACACAGTAAATTACTTCCTATGCTGACTCGTCTTCTCTTACAAAGCCTCATTGTCCAAAATGCATTCATTTTCCTTGTTGATGTACACTGAGGTGCTGCAGTCATTTAAAAGTAAGTTTCTCCAGTAACTTTGATCTTTCTCACAGCATGACTCATGATTTATATCTCAAGCATCCAAAACACTACATGAATCTCTCCTAAATGCCCTCAACAACTTTTATGCTCTTTTGAAGATATATCCGAAACAAATTCCTTTTCCATGAGATGACATCTAACTGTGGTCTTCCTAGAAACCTTTTCCACTCATGATGCTTATTTAAAAATGTAATATGGCATTTCCCCTTTCTCACAATAGCATTGCTCAAAAGACTCCGGAGCACGGGTATTCTTTCCTGCTCACTCAGTGAATTAGAAATTGTTTTATTTATCACCTAATGCTCAGCCCTGCTTTCATAGAAAGGAATAAGATTATAATTCGATTTTAACATCCAAAATGATTTTAGCTTAAAAATTTTCATCAGTAACAGAAACTCAGCAATTGGTTTTATGAGTAAAAAAAAAAAAAAGGTAATAAAACCCTCCAGAGAATTCAAATCAATTTTAAAGCAAGCACAATCTGCCAAAGGCGGGCTTCATTTCCTCCCTCAGTGGCCTATGTATCACATTATCCTTCTGTTAATAGCACAGTAAAATACCAAATATCAGCACTGTGTTAAAAGGGCTCCACAGTGGCCTCTGACATTCTTCATTTAAATGAGAATATTTATCCAGCATCGGGCAAATAAGCTCACTGAACAAAATGAATTACAAGGCTTCAGTAATAGATAATGTAACAACCTTTCGAGTAGAACATGGGAAGGAAGCATCACAACAGATGCAGACGAGAGCAGAAAAAGTGCCCAACAGAATGCCTGCTTCAATTGATTCAAGAATGAAGGAGACATCAAGGGCTCTGGAGGTAAACCGCCTGCTGCCAAGCTTTTGCCATGGTGTTGTTTTCTAGAATCAGTTTGGATTTAAACCAAGGTGGTAGATATTTCCCAAACTCATGCTTTGGTATTTCAGTGTTAAAACCAGAAAAAAAATCAGCATGCTTTAAGGAGTCCTATTCTATGAATCAGATGATCAGACATAATCCAAACAGTGGTGTGAATTTTTCCAAGATGTTGCATTTCTTGTATTGTTCTGTTCTGCAAAATATCCAGCAGTATTCGTTTCATGAAAAAGTAGATACACCAGGTATGGCAAGACAAGATGGAAAAAAAACTCAAAATATTGAATATTCTGATGCAGATCATTTTTTTCTGCTCCAAAGTATGCAACATGCAATGTGTTCTGCAAATAGCTTTCCAGTAGCTGAGGAACATTTATGACAAAATCAAGTCTGTCCTACTGCTACGAAGACTACAAATGTCTACAGCACTGGACATTTTGAATACAGCAAATTATTTTTCAGTTTGACAGCTGCTGGTTTTTTGTAATACATTTTTTTCAGTTCAGATCTACCAAAATTGATTCCTACCCATGATGAATCTTTATAGCATTAAACCAGAAAGTTTAAAAAGCCACAGCTATCAATTGCTGCCTTGGGGAACTCAGGTATTATAGATGATGGCTTCCAGTGGGAAGAGTTGTTGTCAGTACTGTAAACATGAATGATGTCCTCTTCATTCCCATACAATATTGAGGAAAAAGAAATTTATTCTGTATTTCTAATGACAGTAATAGCTGAGAGCCCCCATGAAGGATGTTTTCAATGCACTGCAGAGAACTTGTAGGAAGAATTTGAAACTATTCATTTCTGCATTCAAACTCTCCTGTTATTTTTCCCTAGAATGGTATCATTAATATGCTAACTATAACCCCACTTAAACTGTAGCATGACCTTTGATTTGAAAACTGTCCCAATCTTATTTCCCACATGATACAAACTTACAATCTTCATCACAGAAATGCTTGTTTCCACAAATACAACAATTTTATGAAGTGGCTGTGCATAACAAACATTATTTACTTTGTCTAAGGTTAACAATGTCAATAATAGGTGAACTGGAATACAGAAACAATGACAATAACCAGCAATTTATTGACAAGTTCTTTTTTTGTATTTCAAATGAAGGTGACTTAAGGCTCTAAAATTCTGGAGTACAAGCAATCTGAAATAGCATTTACAAATTCTACACTACTCTCTCTGGGCTGTAACATGTGCATATATTGCTGCTGCTATTTTATTCCAAAAAGAGGCAAAGAATAAGCCAATTCAGCCGAGCAGCAGAATGCAACACTCTCTCTCACAAAAAAGCATGAAGCCAGTTTCTCTCTATGTGCACACAGAAACTGTGGGCCACTAACAGAACATCTCCTGCTGTCACACAGAAACTCGCTGGCTCAGTGGTTAGTGCGCACATGAGGATAAGCACTTCATTTTCTTCATTTGAAACATCCTACAATTTCAAGCAAGAGGAACTTTCGTAACAGCAGAAGTAGAGCTCTACCTGTCAGGGGTTTTTTTCCTTCATACCATCCTGCTGTTTTCTCTTTGCCTTCCATACATTTATGTCACTTGAGTAGGCTTTTGGAGTCAAATTTACACTTCAACATGGCTTTCCCTGTTCTTTTGCAAGCTACATGTACCACCAGGAATTGTAACTACCCACCAGACAGTTCTCAGTTCTTCAGTAGGGGATGACTCATTAGGAAGGATACTCAATCAGCTGCATACATACAGAAGCTTGTTGCACCGAGCATTTTTTAAATATAGCTACAGCACACTCGTATCATTTGCCTTACTTCAACACTGAATTTGAAAAATAGCAAGATTTGTTTATCCAGGCAGATAATCCCTTTTACCAGTAGAAGATGTAGCTTGCGTATCTGCAACTTCAGGTTTCCAAGTCTCCATATAGACTGCAGAAGACTCACAGAAAATCCATCCTCTTTTGTGAGTTCATAATTCTCATGGGTGATTAAAGGAAGGAAATTAAATGTGAAAAGTCTGTGTGTCACCTGGAAGCTTGCTTCCATATGTTTGTAAAGATTTTTCATTTTACCACATTATACAGGCACTGCTTAGCACCAAGGATGAGCAAGCAAGAAACAAGCCAATCCTGAACTCTTTGCTCTGTTTCTTTATCACCAAAGATACTGATAGTTTTTCCTTTTAATTGGAGCACAGTCAGACCATTAACTCTTAATGAGCAAAGCCACCATTTATTTAACTACAAATATTACTGAGGAAAACAAAAACATTATTTCATTCCTATGTTAACGATAAGCAAAGCAGTCAGTTCAATGTCACTGGAACTTAACGTCTTGTTGGTGTCACTACTGGTGTGGTGCTCTGCAAGGAAGTGTTTTGTAGACATGCAAATGAAACAAATGGTAGAGCTGAAAAATCTCAGTTTCATACAGAAAGGGAAGAATTTGCATATACATGATCAGAGTGGAAATATAATTGGTTACTTATCTTTTATGCTTCAAATCTTAGTGATTTATAAAGATACAAAGAATGCTGTAGTGAATGCTGGCTTCAGTCCTTAAGTGCCAAAACATCTCATTCAGAACTCTGAAAACTAAGATGGGATGGTCACATCTAGCCATTTTACCAAGAATGGGGGCAATGAGGATTAGATGGAAAGCTGAATGCTTCACATTAAATGATTTTGTGGGACACCCACTCTTCAGTCACAAATAATTTAAATCTGCTCTAGAAAACAGTGAAGACTGGAGCTGGAAGCTAATAAAAAAGAAAGCTTCATCTTCTCTTTCAAAGTTGGTACCTTGGTCCATTTCCTCACACAGAAGAATACTCATTACCAAATCTGCTCTTGAAAATAGTATTTGAGGTAGAAGGTGGACAACTTGAACCCTTAACCTGCATTTACATTGATTCCCTCTCCTCATAAAATATCAGAAATGACAGAGGTGACTTCAAATCCTAATTATGATCTATTTCATCCCCTCAGTGCATTAGCCATCACAAAACAGGGCATGTCCTGAAACACACAGTGCTATAGGATCAAGTGATAAACCCATCAATCCCCCAACATCTACTTTATATTCATTACCTAACAAGTTTACAGTTAGTTTTCATCAAATTGAAAGTTCTGGTTTGAAAGAACAGAGACAAACACACATTTCACTTGAGCAACAAGAGACCCTTTGAGAAGCAGAAAGTCTCATCCCACTATTACACCACCTGGTAATAATAAATAAGCTACAACTGAAAGAATTAAGGTAGAAAGGACTTGAAGAAGCAGTAAAACTTTATGAGGAACATTTGGAAAAGAAGCCAAGACCAAGAAAACAATTTCATCTTTGTGATGCTTTGACACTGAAATGTCATTAACAACTTCACTAATTACAGGCAATGACAGCAAACCCCACAATAAAATGAAGCCTTGCAGCCTGAAAAGGCTGAAGGCACACAGAAGGTGGGGAAGGAAGGAATGTCTAATAAGATAATTAAATACTAATAACTCTATGGTAAATTTTTTTCTAAAGTCTGTTGGTCTCCTCTGTCTACATAACTCACAATTTGTAGGTAATGCAGTGGTTTAGCTGAGCATGTGTAAGGCTGCAAGTTACTCCTCTTCATGTGGTCCATTTGTGAGCAAACAAGCAACTGCCTTGGCTTCTCTACTCTCTGACCCAAGACTTAAGTTTCTCGCTTCACTGTAACTCTGGAAGGGGGCACGCATTCCCTTGGTATCACAAACATTTGTAAGATGGACCAATCATACAGCTGCACCCTATAGTTCAAGTCAACTCTTGATTGAAAAAGGCAGACACCAATGGTAGAAGCTGCTCTTCACTTCATGTTGTTTCATGAGCAATGTATTATTGCAACAAAGAAGGGTTGGCAATGTGCCCATTTGAGGTCAGAGGCACTGAGGACAAGTCCAGTGCAAAATCCATAAAGGTCTCCTGCCTTCAGAGTTCAGCAGTGGGATTGGCAGGGGGCTGGAGAGAATTCCATGAATAAGCCATTGTATGATCCAGAGGCCATGGAAAGCAGATGTCCATATGGATAGAGTGAGGGAGAATGGGTGGTAGCAAGAGTTTTTGTGCATTTCACATTGCTAAAACCCACCATACACAGTATCAGCACTTGATCATGGCCTACAGGAAAGAGCTACACACAGGACACTTTACTGTCAATCCTCAGCCCTCCCAAACTGGAGGATATTCCTGAGTTCATAGTGAATTTTATTCAGCAAAATGACCCAGTCTAAGTGTCCTGCAGACACTACTAAGCAAAAAACTTATTTAAAACATGTAGGTTAATACGTTCTGTTGCAACAGAGTGAACTTCGGTGACAAAGCTTTATATCAGACATTTCTTCCCCATGTATTGAGATTTTTTGAAATTTCAGCAAAAGTAACATTTTTTATTCAATTAATAACTTAAAAGCATATACCTGCCACTGCAAAAAGAGAAAACCCAAGAGAAGAAGAACTGAATAAGGAGGCATAGCTTTCAGTGGGAAGAAAGGTTTAAATCTCTAGCAATGTACTCAGCAAATACAGCATATCAAAGGAATTGATATATCATGTGCAGCTGTTACAAAAAAAAATGCACAGGTTGCTTTATTTGGTGCAGAAATTTCTTCTGTCTAGATCAGCCATTAACTGCAGTCATGGACATTAACAAAGACAAGCTTGCCATGGCATTTCAGAGGGTTTTACGACTGCTCTGACTGACAGCTTTATTAGCTTTCACGTGCTTCTGTATGGAAGCAAACACCAAAGTTGAAACCCTAGGCCCCTTTTTCCTTGCAAGATGCTCTACTCAAGCAAACCTAAAACTTGAATGTAGTCAGTTAACACCACTCTAAAAGTAAATTAACACTGGCATGTGTGTAACACCAATAGCATCATACTTTCAGAACTAAACCAGAGTTGATAAGTCTGCTAAATAATTACTGCTTACTAAGCTTGGGCACATCTTCCCCAAATGCCAGATAAGCTCCACAAAACCACCAAAGACATAATAACACTCTGCAAGCATGGTGGTTTGCCACAGTATCCTGTTCAGATCTTCGTTGGGTGGTCTGCTGGGCACAAGGAAACACTGACATCCACCCTTCTGCTGATACTGCACTGATGCAGCATTATTTCTTTGTGCAGCAAATAGGGAAGTTGACAGTAGAAGACGAAGTTGTTGGGAAAGATGAAACAGGGAAGTCTTATTGCCTAGCCAAAGATGCTGAGAACATGGAAACTACAGGTGAAATAGAAATGAAGGCATACTTTGAGATACCAGGCCTCAGTTACTGAACAACTGGAAAACAATAGTGTGGCAGGCTGAAGGTAATCCCCTTTGATTGAACAATACCTTCTGCTAGCAAACAGGTTCAAGCGTCAGTGTCATTAACAGGTCCTCTGTTAATGTTACAGAGGATCCAAAAAGTAGTTTTTAGGGTTTAAAATATAACGCCATATAGTAATGCGATGATTCTTATAGGCTATATGTAAATGATATAGGATTTGTGTCTTGTACTAGATTGGTTGATGAAAATCAGAATATTCAGCACAGAAGACGATTTATTGTATTGTACATGAGAATCTCACTCACTTCTTTTCACTTCTTTTTACTTCTTACTTTTCACTCCTCACCTCTCACTTCTTCTTACTCTCTTGTCTCACTCTCTTAGCTCTCTCATGCTCCCTCTTGCTTTTCTGGCCTGCTTCGAGCTGTGGCTGGCAGCTCCAAGCAAGGCCCCTATATCTATGTCCTTACCAATAAACCTCATGCTCTGAAACCTGCTTACAGAGATCCCTCATCATTAACCGTCCAGCGCAGGAGGCCTTCGCTACACGAAGTGGCAATGATTCATGTCCTGTGGCATTATGAGAACGGCGTTTTCAGAAAGAATCCAAAAGGTGGAATTCACTTCTAGTCAAAGTGAGTATTTCCAATTTGGTGCTATGCTGGTGGCACATTAAATTCTTTAAAACAGGAACATTTGTGGCATTCACTCTGTCATGCCCTCTCTCAGCAAGGCAGCACAAGTTGCTGTGATGGAGCTGCACCTGTAGGGACTGCCACTGAAGCTGAGACCGAAGCTTATCCATCTTCTGGACTAGGTATTTTAGGGATGGTCTTAGGCAGGCCTTGTTATTGGAAAGGATTCAGACCTCTGCTGTAGTACTAACACAGCAAGAAGCTGCTGACCATAATATGAACTTTCTTTCTCCAGACAAGACAGCTTTTTGAAGGAAAGATCCTTCTACCAAATTTGTCAGAGAATTTATTATGCTTAACTTCTTTCACTAGCTTCTTAAGGAAGAATTTAAGTGTTCTTTGCAATTACTCCATTTAGAAAACCAAAACAAGTTAAAAAGAACTATCCACTTGGGTATTGCAGCAAACTCCGAAAGAAGTGTCTCCCTCCAGATTTTTTGGTCTGCATTTTATTCCTTGCAAACCCAGATCCTGCGCTTAAATAGAGTCAGCAAAATCTTGGGTGTTTGATGAACAGCAAAAAGCCTGTACTGTCTTTGAGTTATACAATGTTACTAGAGAGAGAGTGCAAATATAAATACAATCACAATCATAATTTTGTTAATTTACATATATTTTCATGAGAAAAACCTGGGTATACAAAGCAGAACACTGGAATAATGACAGTAGCATAAAACATTACAAGACTCCATTTATAACACTGTGTATAACTGAGTAATTACAAACAGATACACAATTACATAATGAACAATTGAATTTCTCTTTGTAAAAATGAAATATTTTGAAAGTTAAAATCACAGCAAAAGTACGCAACCGATCCTTGTTAAGCAAGCAGCTGTACACCTTGCTGTGTCAGCCAGCCCTCCTCAAACTGCAGTGATATGCTCAACTGGAAAACATCCTGCACTCTGCATGTCAACGCAGCCTTTAGAAAGAGATTACAATGGCTTGGAATGAAGCACATGTTTACTGTATTCTTCTTAGTCTATAGGAATGCTGGTATTCAGAATTTTTCCTAGAACAGACACTTCATTTGTGCTGAGAGAGATTTGCTTTCTTAATCATAGTTATCTTTTCTAATAGTGATTTTGTGATACTTGCTAATGGTGATTTTTGTGGCATTTGCTGTAATGATGTAGAAAAATTCAGATAAAGCCTCTGTGTCCTTGTCTATTACAGAATCTTACGAACCCACAGTCATGATCTCTACACACCCACAGGCCAAGTAACCTTTTGGGTTGTGATAATTGCCCATTAAAACTATTCTCATATTCCATACCACAGACACTTGTGAAATCAAACACAGAAAACAGAATATCAGATCATGACCGTACAGCATGTTAATGGTGAGGTACACACAAAATACAAGCGTTCAAGGGGGCAGAGAGACAATGCAATTAATTGCATGCTGCTCTGGCCCACACCTCCCCTGGGGCTGACTACTGCTAAATAGCTGAGAACGGCTCTGATGTGCCCTCCCCACACAGGCACATCATTTAGTCCTGCTCACACCAAGTTGCCTTGCACCTGGGACAGCCTCAAGAACTACAGACATAAAAAAGATTAGTACAACCTCTTTTACTTACAAGCACCAGAAACACTCAGGATGTGTTTTCTTGTGTCAAGTTTTTCACCAAAACAAAGATTACGTGAACACACTGAGTGCACACATTCCCTTAATTTCACCTCCTAGAATTACACAAATATGGCCCGACTTGCACAAAAGCTCTGAGAACTAGTCACACTGTAAAAACAATTTGCACCATAAATCCGTATTACACTCTACGGCAGGGTTAACAGACCTGTGTTACAGTGTTTATAAGCTATCAGTATCCTTCTCTTTTTAAATCACCTGAAATACAGCATTGATGGGAAACTCCACAGAAATTTCCTCCAACAGTACATCAGACAAAGAATAGGCAAAAATATTTTTTTTTCTAAAACACTAATGCATTTTGTTTGTTAGTAAAAAGTAACCTCTGAAAGAGGCATTTAAGCAAGGATGATGGAGAAATTGAGGTTAATACTTTGGTAAGCCTTACTGCCAGCTTAACGCCTATAATGAAAAGTAATGAAGTGAACTAGGTATGTTGCTACGCCTTTTTTTCTTTTAAAACACCATTAAATATAGATAAGAGCTTATATTCCTTACCAATGGTAGTAGCAAAGCATTTTATGAATGCAAATTAAATTTTAATTTTTACATAGAATTTATGCCTGTGTTTTATATTACACCTGTGCAAGACTTCAAGTCTGTGATGTGTCATAAAAGCATAATAATATAAGTGCCTACCTTTTTCAGGAACCGTACTCCATAGGTAAATATATAAAGGTAAAATGTAAATCTCCACCTGCAAAAGGTACAAGAGGTTAACTCTAGGATACCAGCTTTACATATTTTACAGTTCAACACATGATTTCTTATAGCACCGCCAAACCACCACACCCAGGTTACATTAACAGAAGTTGAAGCAAAATTTTGGTCGGGTTTTCTACAACTTTTGTTATCAAGCGTTGTGCTCATTTGCCTGCTTTTCCTGGCCTCTCATTATCTCTCTGAAAATACTGGCTAATTTCATCTAAACAGGGCAAAAAAACTTCACACATTTTCAAGGATAATTATTTTTTAAAAAGTTTTATTAAAACTAGCAGGACAGTGGGGGAGAGAGGACAATTTGCCCATCTGTTGCAGGAAAGTTCGCCTCTTATTAGACACCAGGAAAAAGATAATAAGAAATTTTGTTAAGACTTCAACAGGTGACTTGGGAGAACTGCATGTCAAATAGACTCTTTAGTAACGAAAAGCATCATTCACAATGAGCTAGAAATTCACTTGGCAGATTCCAGCACTTCACACTTGGTTTTTGGGAGTGCATTTGCGTCAGATAGATATGCTGGATACAGATACATATCCATAATTTACATCCACTTCCCATGCATCCCTTGATAAAAATGATCTACATTTTCCCAAATGTACACAGGATAATTGCTGGGCTTCTGGTTTTTCTTTTCAGACAGAGGCAAATTAGAAGCTAAGAACAGGATGCCACGGAAAATAAGAGAAACCACTGAGATTTAATACAAAATCATCCTGTCCTCTATGTCTTTCTCCTGTCTTCAAGAAAAGAAGACAGACAGAGTAACTTCCTATCTTTTGGACCCATTACTCACTGATGAGGAAAGAGCTACTGGAAGTCTAAAGAAATAAAATCATAACCTTGTGCAGTATAAATTCTTAGAGAAATTCTTGTTGTTTGTTTCTTTTTCCCAAGGGCTGGACTGACTACACACACATGCTTAATATAAACACCAGAGAAGTAATATTCATAATGTGCATTAGCAGGATGAGATTTAGCTGCCATAGTGTGAAGCAATGCTGCAATGTGAATCATCTTCAATGACATATTTCACAGCACTTACAACTTTGTCTCCACTGGCAAAACTATTAGCTTCCAGTTAATTGGCACTGGAGCGCTTTCAAATATTACTGGAATGGTTACAAAATTGAAAATGTTCCCATGTAAAACAAGGTTAATCCCAACCTTTCTCTTCAAGGCTGCTTTTACAAGTATTTAGAAAGACAGTTGTGTCGTACATAAATAACCCCCCGACAATTTCAGGAGAGTATAAGAACATCAATGAAATTTAAAGTGTGATACTTCAGTTGAATAGAAACTATCTTTTACGCTGCAGTCTCCACAGCATGGCAGAAATTAATTTATTAAACTGATATGACAGAAATAGCAAACCCTTCAAGGGTTTGGTCACTGTACTAACATGGCTCACCATTTTCACGCTGGCAGTTTCAAGATACTGTGAAAATAGAGTACTTGGAGGCAAAATGTTAGTTGTGCTGGCAGAAACCTTCAGATCATGCACATGAAAGAAACAGCAAGGATAGTATTATGAAGGAAGGATTTGTTTGGGTGGCAAGTTTCTCGTTAGGCCAGTCCTACAGCCAGTAAACTTGCCATTTAATTTCAATGTTACATATATCATCTAGTGGAAGTTTGAAGGCTGTCACTGAAAACAAAAATATTAGGAGGAAAAACCTGTCTAACCTATTCACTGATGAGCACTTTCAGTGCCCTTCTTTCACTCCTAAGTGTGAGCAGTTATGATAAATTCATTATGAAGAGTTTTATCACCTTTCACATTTCTCCAAGCAAAATTCATAACATGCTTGAGGGCTTTTCTAGCTTGCTGTTGGGAGATGCAATATTCCACACAGGAGTTCAAAGGCAGTCCAACATATTTGAAAGGTGTTAAAAGCTGAGTTTTAGCTGGTGGGTGTCAGGAATTTTCCAGTCTGCATGGACATTGGAAGACTCTGATTGCAGCATTTCCTGCAGCTATCACCCCTCAAAAAATAAAAAGACCCTTTCCCAAAACAAGCAAATTAAGAAACACTGATATCCCCATCTAATTTCCACCCACCTCCCAAAGCACTGACACTGCTACAGCTTTGCGCTAAAGCTTTGGATTGCCCTGGAAGGGGTTTTCTGGAGCTTCAGAAAGCCCTCAGAGCCAAGAGCCACTGGGAATTATTTGGGTCTGCCAAAAACAGTCAACTTGCTTCAACCATTCAACTGCTACAAAGATGGTAGATGCACACCAGGACATGATAATTTGTTATTTTTCGCTAATTTGCCAAACAAGTGTACTTGGATTGAGGACCAGAAGATGAAGCAAGGCTAAGAACTGAGTGACAGACCAAGCTGGTCAAAGTGCTAACTTCTTAAAGAAAAAAAAATACTGATAGGGAAAAAAACCTCATTCTTGCTGAACAAGCACAAAAGCTATTCTACAAACTTCTGGCTTGGTCAAACTCCAATAAACAAAAATTTCAAACAAAGCAAAGTCAGAATTGGCCCCTGGCATGTTTATCATCATTAACCAGCTAACTCTGGTGGTAGCAGAGCAACAAAGGACTTTCCATTGCTCTGTAGCTGGCAGCTAGCTGCTTTTTCTGCAGACTTCAAAGAGCAATTCTCCCAGCTCAATACCCCAACTGGAATCTCAGTCTTGTACAAGGAAGTCCAAGGAGTTTCCCACATTATTTTACCACTACTAGCAGATGGTTTATTGCCTCACTTAACAGTAAAACATCCATAGGCCAAGGTAAAATAGATAAATGCATACTCAATAAATTGGGATTAAAGACAGGGAAAAAAGGGATAGCAACTAGGTTATGAAGCTGCATTATTCACTTAAAATCATACAGACAAGGACAGAATGTATGTGAGAAATACATTTCATACAGTGCAGGTATGTCCAAGCAAGATTCCTTCAAACATGAACTCTCAAATCAATTCTCTTGAAACAAGTATTCTAATGTGAATGATAGATTTCAATCTACAGTACATACTTCTTTATCCCTCTGTTTGGGTCTCACTGAAGCCCACTGAGGAGGAAATGCAAATAAAGGGAAACTGTTATGTGCAGTAATCACACCCATTCACAGTATAGCCCAGTGTCCAAACCACCTCTGCATTTTGGGAACTTGGGTAAAATGTTCTTTCTGTCTGAACAGGACATCATAGAAGAGAAGGACATCTTTCTTAAGCGTGAAGTTATCATGTCTTACTCCAACTGAATTCACAAAGTGGTAGTTGATGAAGTGCTGTCTTCAATTTGTACTAGGTAATACTCCCAAATCTAATGTTGGAAAATGCCCTTAGCCTAAGCACAGTCTGAATAGTTACAGACCCCAGGGAAGGGAAGATGCTTGGTCAGTGGTATAAACCCTCCTAGTACCCTTTCTAATATCCTGCTTGAGGTCCTCCTTAAGCATCAGCAGCTCATGCTGAGTGTCCATGGGTCACTGGGTACTGTCGTCGTTTGGTCACAGCTGGTTGTCTTCAACACGGAAAGCAACAACTTCTAAAGCAGCAGTAGCATGGTCCAAGAGACTAGGAAAAGCAAGGCAAGATCTGTACTAAGATATCTTTTGTTCCCCTTTTCCCCCAGCAATATTCTCTGCCCTATTAAAGCCATACAAAGGAGGCCACGAGGTGAAGCACTCCATCGTGGGCAACTGCCACATCAGTGCATGCTTAACTGAAAGCTTCTCTGTTTTGTGAGAATTTACTCTGTCCCTCAGACTTCAAACATTCCTTTGGTCAGTTGTGTAGAGACACAAAATCTGAATTACCCACATACACACAAAGTGTACTGCTTGAAAGACTTTTAAATTAGTTTAAATCCAGCAAACCTGGATGACAGCACTCAAGGCACAAGCGTTCTAGAAGACCTGATCTGTCTGCTTGCAATGAGGTTTATGAGGTGCACTTTAGTCCTTCACTAAAAGACTTCCAAATGGAACCAGGCTTGCATCTGATCTGCTCAAACTCTGAATAAGGGAGATCAAATGGTTTACATATGGACCTTCTGGCAAATTCTTCAGATTGTGCTGTTGCTTATCAGGACAGTGTTTCAAATGTCAGTGTGACACACTGCACCAAAAAGTCAAGCTAAAAAGTTTCTCTTCCATAACAAAAAAATAAAGTCTTTTCTAATATAGTCTTAAAAAGAATGCTGTAGAATCCCTCAAAGGTGCAGCAGCAGACCTGGCTGCTCTTGTTCTACATTTGAATGCATTCCCAATCCAGAGCACAGTCAGTTTCTCAACCTCTCAACCCTTTTAACTTTGAGCTGCTAATGAAATTTTAAAGATGCTTCAGCATGATACAGAACATCATCTAAAAAGATGGAAAAGTTGGAGAGCCTCCACCAACTAACCTGCTATACCCTACGGTATGCTCAATTCAGCAAAAACTATTTAATTGCCCACTTGAGCAAGCACTTCACTGATTTCACGCATATGTCTAGTCAGGTTCCCTTCATCATACTGATGAAATTTTGTCCTTCAAGTTTTCCTCTGAATTTTTGCTCGGAGATGTGAAATTAAACTTCAGCTAATAAAAAAAAAAATGTTCAAGCAGTGCTCAAGCAAAGCACCCCCCTACTCCTTACTTTTTGCAGAGCTCACCACATGGGGCTCATGCTCTGTCAGGAAGATGCCATCCTCCCCACGGACCTGCTGTCCAGCTGAGTGAGATCAGCATGGCTGCTCTCCTAGGAAAAATGGACACTTCTTCCTAGGGTAAGGGTGAAGAGGCACAAGGCCTCTCTGCTCCTGCAGTTTTCCCTTTCTTCCATTTCTTTTGCAGGAAGACTGAGTGGCCAGGCTGTGAAGACTGGCACTCCTACAGAACTTTGCAGCACCCACCTCGCAGTGCACAGTGCTTATGGCTTTGATGCCAAACCAGTGTCTGCTGCTCAGCAGTGGTGTGCAAGGATCCAAAGCTATCCAACTTCTCACAACCAAGCATGAAATATAGTAAATGCATAATGTTAAAAACACAAAAGCTACTGTGCTTCCAGAATTGTAGCTGTTATTTACAGAGATGCCTTTGCCATTGGTTTGCTACAGTCAAGGCCACAAACAGCAATGTAAGAATGCCACACTTCAAAACAGTTAATATTAAAAAAACCTCATCATATTTAGCAACTAGTCAGAAGCTCACCACACTGCCTGCAGTTGAATAAACTGGCTCTCTGGCTCTGAAAACTATTTTCAGAGGAACTACAGATGCCTGAAGTTTTTCCATGGAAATACACTTCAGTAAAATGTCAGATTTGCTGTTCTCCATCATCCACTGCTCAACTTCTGGCAGTTGCTGACAGACCTCTGGGCTCAGGCTTTGGGCTGAAAGTCAGACTGAGCCTAATGCAAACTCCACAGTTGCAGGTTTTGGTTCTGGAGATGAGAAGGCTTGAACTGCCATTACATAGCTTGTTCTCCATTTTAATCCCCACAATCTGAATGGACTGCACAAACACGTAGCTGGGCTATGGAATCATTAGCTGGGAATGAAAACTACTTTTTGCTGCAATGGTTTCCTTTGGCTGTGAAAAGTATATTCACTGTGAGAGTGCTCAAAGGAGCATTTCTGAGGCTGAGTTTAAACAATATTTATTTCTTTTAAATGGGAAGCATTGCTAAGTTCCACACATGCTCACTGTGACTTAAAGCAGTCTATGTTTTATCCTCAAATTGCATTTTTCTGCTCCCCCAAATGAAGTACAATAGCCTTCAACTTTCTGATTCACTGTAGAGGACTTAATCCAATTAATGTTGCTTCTGACATAGCCAGAGGTATACATTCCTTCTAGATGACTACGTCTAAAGACAAATATTTAGAGGATGATCCTAAAAAAACAATGAACTCTGAACTTCTGGATCAACTTCTTAATATTTGTGACACTGTCTACTGACCTATTATACTCCAACTTTTAAGTTAAAACCAAAACTAAACACAACAAAGAGCAACGCTTCTCCCCTAAACCAACAAAAAATTCCCCTAAAGATACTATTTTTTAGGCAATAAAGCATGTAAAAATGAAAGACAGAGCACAGAAAAATAATGCTTAATCCATCCTATAAACTGCAGCGCAAACAGTACACGCCACTAAATCTTTACTTATCTTTGATCCTGGTACCTAGTCTCATACAAAGCTGCAAGTATGACTGTATGGTTGATGGAAGTAGCTCCACTGTTCCAATTTGCTGCCTCCCCAGATTTCTGTAATGACAATTAGCTGCATTTCCACAAAGCCTGGCAGGTGCAGGCAGATATAAAAAATGTTAATTAAAAATAATACATAGGTAAATAAACGAGTAAGTAAAATCTTCTTGCCTCTTCTGGCATGGTATTGCTGTTGAGTCAGTCTGGACCATGAAAATGGTAAATAGTTCCTGCACTATGGTTAAGCAGATGTTAAATGAGGAAGAAGGCAGTTATGCACAACTCACTAAGATGTGCAAAATAGCAGGTATGATAAATTGAGAAAACTGTGTTGCTTTCCTCTTCAATCTTCTGGATTAAGACTTGACTGTCATCTGATTTTCCTCTTGGTTGCAGTTTGAATCAGTTATTTAATATTTAGTATTCCAGTGCCACTTGAGACCAGTCCTGTCCTAAATCTGTATGCTCAAAATGCATCTCTGAAAGTCTTGAGAGCAAAATTTAGTAGTGCAGAAAAGAGGAAACACAGTACTAAATTTTGAAGTGATGGAGTTTCATAAATAATAAAGTGTGTTTATATAATTAGGCCAGAACATATGCATAATAGAAAAGGTGTTTTGGTAACTCATTCTAGGTTACATAGTTTCTGTTTAATGGTTACACAACTGTTCTCTTCTGAGTATTTTGAGGGCTACATAAAATAAAGAACTGATAAGACCTCAGAGGTCTATTAGCATTGCCAAATCCTGCCCTACAAAGAGATACTATCTGGAAAGCTCATGGGAAGCACACACAGAAAAACCAGATGTTGCTGCCATGCACTTTCCCTTGTGGTCTGATCAGCAGATGTGTTTTCTCATCAGTGATGTTCAATGCAAACAGCTGATGAGTCTTGGAGAGAAAAAACAACTCAAAAGTCTTTTTAATAGGGACCTCTACTCTCCATTCTCACTAGTGATTTCACAAGTCACCTGTTTTCAGACACAATAGCCACTCACTGTCCCACTCTTTTACAGCTCTAGAGAAATGAAGACTGGAATCTTCCAGACTGCATTTGAATTTCACCTAGCAATGTTGTCCTAGCCACGATGGCCAACGTGTTTGTATGCATAATGCACCTTTGTGACAGGTAACCACCTTCTTAGACCAACTTGTATTAGCTATTTTCTTTTGTTTCCATGCTGAATGTTACATTCCTGTAGCATCATGTGTGCCCCAGATTGGTTTTTAGCCTGCTAAAGCAGATGCTGAACCCTTAGGAGTATTGATCTTTGTGGAGGTAGGCTAGGTGTCAGTGTTGTTTCCCCATTTCCCTGAGGAAGCCACCTGTGCTTCGATCCATGCAGCACATCCCAAGTTTGTGCACAGCAGCCACACACCCTCTTATTACACGGGTAGAGATCAGTCTTTGTGAGAGGGTCTGCTGTGTCTTCACATTGTGTGCTTCCATTTCAGAAGATAAGCCTCCTCAGCTTCTAAGCGGGAGTTACAGTGCTGTCATAGCTAAGACCGGAGGATAAGCAACGTTTTTAGCAGTATATTAAAACCTTGTCTTGTCAATTTTGTTTTCCCTTTAACATCCCAAAGAAATACATTCACTTTGTCATTTAGGTTCCTTCCCTCTCCTTGCCTCCCATTCATTGCTTGTTGAATCACTGAAAACTTCAGAGAAACCTCTACAAGATGCTCATTACAGTGAAGGCTTTTTTTTGGTCCATTTTTCATTTTTCAAGATTTATTATCCCTCAGTATTCCAAGCACTGCACAAAGAAACAGGGACAGGAAATTTTTGTACTATTTTTCTTGCAAAAGTGGTGTTATCAGAGCAGCAGAAATGAAACTAAAGAAGCCAGAAACCCAAATTTACCAAGAAGCACCATCTAACCAAACTATACTCATTAGTCTTAAAGTATTTAAATAAATAACCACAAGGGATAGCATTGATTCTGATCTGATTCTGATTTCAGTCCAAACTCTTGCTTTCTTGGCCATACATCTCCTGCGGCTCTTTTGAAAAACCACAGCTCTGTCTCCATATTCCTTCCCTTTCAAGCCATTTGTCTCCAGTGTTTGCCAACTTCATTTAAAGCTGAGGCTGACTGAAGGCAGCAGCTTGTCTCTTCCACAATCAAAAACTAGACTATTTAAGGTGCATGGAACACAAGAATGCAGCTACTGCAGTCTCTGCATTTTTCCTTTACTTGTCTTAAATTGTTATATTGTTACTGTAATTTTGGATTTATGTTCACATTAACTAGAACTTAGGGAGGCATTATTTAATTTCCATAATATAACATAATGATGAGCACATACAACCCACAAGAGAATGGAAACCTAGTTAATTATAACCTTGCTTAATGTACAGTGATAATGTTAAGTGATGGTGTCTTTGCAGGCTGAGCACATGAGTTAATTCAAATTTATTAATTGTGTTAAAAACTGTGTCACAGAAGGCAGTAAGGGCAGGGAATTCAGAGCTTTAAGTAATCCAATTTGAGGGAAGAGGGAATTTCCCAAGATGCAAAATAGTAAGCGCTTAAAGCACTAAAGTCTGAAAATATGGTGAGCATATTATGAGGACATGGCATGGACATCTTTGCCTGTCTGCTCCAGCAGAACAGCATGGAAAGAGGGCTGGCAACTCCTGACACTTAACCAGTGTTGCAATTTCCCCCTAGTACCATGTTTGGGCAGCGAGAAGTCCTGAGGCCCAGCTTAAAAAGACAAAGCAGTGATCACAGACCAGATTCATAGGTAGGTATGGTAGATATGGTAGGAAAGGAATCCCGAGGGAAACTGCCAACCTTGCCCAATGCTGAGGTCTGTTTGCTACCAGCCCCGAGCTAACTGGAGTCTCTTGAGCAGCATACTATGGAGCTGCGAGAAGGCTACTACCATCTTCCCCTTCTCCAGAGGATTCAGCTTTCTAATGCAGCAGGATAGCAGGGCAACAAGAGCAGGCCCAGACCCAGTGTTTTACTCTTCAACATTAAAAAATAATGACAGGATGAGATAAAGGGTATAAACAGAGCCACAGGTGCAGCTGTTCAGTAGAAGAGTATTCATTCGCTCAGCTTGTGTTAATCTAAGCCCTTGTATTAGAGCTGGCAGAAGGGAGAGGTGCCCTCAGAGGCACACCACACCCTGCTCCACCACACTACATCCTCCCACCCTGTCACATCAGGAGGGGCCAGGTAGCTGTAGCTACTTCCCCCGCTTCTCTCCTCCATCACATCAACACCTGAGCTTTCACCATGGATACAAGTACTGCTCATGCTTCCCTCGTTCCCCTTCTGTTACTTGACTGGATACACTCTCCACAACCACAAGAAACAGAACTCCAGCAAGTTTATGACCCACAACAGGAAAATCTGACTGATGAGCACCCTGTGTTTGCATGCAGGGTAACCTTTAACCCCAGAGAGTATAGTGGGTTGCCCTACGGAACAGCTGTGCAGCCAGCTGTCTGGCAGGGCAAATCGGAGGGCAAGGGTGCAGAGCTCAGGGAGGTGGCCTTTACTGCTTATTACCTCTACAATGGTAGCCTGTGCTGCTGAACTACAGCTTGAGCCAGCCTGTGCAAGTATGCCTAATATAGATGTTCCAAGAGGCAAAGCTGAAGGCATAAACCCACAGCAAACCACGCTGTAGCAACTAGGCTTGATTGCCCAGAGTCTGCCTTTGGAAGTGTGAGTGCTGGGCAAGCTGTGTGTTGGAGAGGAGGTACATGGAAGATATTTACTATTGATTTATCAGAGAACAAGTGTTAGAGAAGAATTAAAATTGCTGTCAGTCGCTGTACTGTGTTCTCACAACTTTAAAATTAGGACAACTTGCCAGCCATTGACTTATTTGTATGTCCAGAGACTCAAGCCACAAATTACTTTGTATTATGTAACTCAAGGCAACCAGTACTGTCTTACACTCTTTCTCTTGGAGCAGGGAAGCCATCAGTGAACCAGCACTGAATGACATCATACAAAACCATATATTTACACAAAATAAAAAGCTTCATCAATAGTTTTCTGCACTGACTTCATATCTGGCTTAGAGAGGAGCAGACAAAGGAATTAGTAACATACAGAGCTATTGAGTGCTACACTTGTGGAGTAACATTTCATCCCGATGTAAAACAGATCAGGATTTCTGTCTTGGTTTCTACATACTCAAACATGACTCCAGGCCTTTTTGCATAGCTCTAGGTTCCCTGACATGAGTCTCAGTACAAATGCCTCATTCATTTTTACCTTCTACAGAGGCCTTGCATTCAAGCACATCTCTCTTCCTTTTCAGTGATGTTACTAGACATAGTACTCTCAAGAGAGTAATAGATCCTTGAATGTATCAACTCCAAAGTCTAGATGGAACTCTTACAGTACTATGGTAAAACTGCAGTATTTTATGTGCTTACTACAATAACAATTGCCAGATCATCTTTGTTACTCTGCACTTCAGTTACCACTTGCTAGCAATTAGAGTCTCTTTTCTCAACTTCCCTACCACCTGAAGCTATAATAAACACTTCTTGCACTCAGCAAAGTCACATCTTCTCTGTTCTGGAGCAATTTCACAGACTCCAACTCCCTTCACATTTCATTGAATACCTATGTCCTCCCTCCACAAGCTGCCTCACAAATTTGACTCTGCCAACACCTGAGTCCCTACTCCCCACCTGCCCTTCATGTCACAAAATACCATTTGCTCACAAGGCTCTTGTCTTCCTTACCTCTGTGATCCAGTTTCAGCACGTGATACTTTAAAGACTTCACATTAGTCTTCACAATAATCTTCTAAGCAAACTATGGACACAATTCACTTATCAACACAATACCAGATACCTCATTGCCCAAGCAAATGAAACAATCTCTTTAATTACAAATTACAGCTGACATACTGCCTCAGGAGAGGAATGAATTCCATGAAACAAACACGAAATCCTGTTTAATTACACAGAGTGTGAAAAACTGCTTTCACTACTCAGTTTTGAATATGCTCCTTTTGTCTTTTTAATTAAAACTCCTGGTTCTTGCACAACAAAATAGACAGTTGCTGTTCTCCATTTTTCTTTATCCATTCCATTATTTCCATATGCTTGTACTAAGGTGACCCTCTCTCTTCTTCCATTGTCTTTCTCATTTCCTGCAGAACCTTTGTAGCATCTACAGTCACCAGGCTGTCATTTGCATCTGCCAAGTACCAAAGCTTCAACTACATTGAATAATTATTTTAAGTAAAAATGGCAATGGGACAGTTTGTCCTGCTCATACCAGCCTAGCAGCAAAATGGGAAATAGTGTCAGCTTTACAGGACTGACCACATAAGAGCCCTACTCCCTCCAAGGACAGCATTCCCTGAGTAGTGTAAGAGACAGCCTTTTTTGTTCCCCTTGTCTTACACTAACATCATCATTAAGTCTGTATCACCTGACAGATAAATCCTTACCCAGACATTTCATAGAGTTCAAGGTTGCAAGAACCCAACTAGTTTGGATAGGCTTGGATCCACAGTGTTCAGGGCTGCAATACTGGATAGGATATGCCCAGGGTCTATTTTTCATTCGTACAAAATACAGCTCTGAAACATCATGAGAATTTGTGGGTTTGTAGTTTTTTGTTTTCATTGCAAACACAGAGAGGTGTACACAAATATCCACTTCCTAGTCCTCAATTATATCACAAAATACTGTGTCCTTCAGAATCCACCAACAGAAATAAAAATTAACTGGTGCAGTATTGTAAAAGTTTCTCTGAAGCGCCAATGAGTTATTTCATTCAAGGTCATAGAAAGCTAACTGAAATACTGAAAGTAGTAAAGAAGTTAAGGATCAGCAAGAATAAAAAGCAAATTACTCATTTACAGAAGTGTTTCAGTCCTATTAACTGTTTCAGTACTAAGTGTGTCAGAAGAAAGAAACCAGTAATTACATAGAAATTTGCAATACTATGCCTCATTTCTGAGTTCGTTGCTATTTCACAGTCACTTCCAGAAATTTTTTGTTTTCCTTGATGCTATTGCTTTCAGGTGAGACTGCTGTCCTATGATCATTTGTTAACATTGCTTTCAGGTGAGACTGGTGTCCTATGATCATTTGTTAACAGAAGCACATGCCACAGGAGCTCCTGGACACAGCAGGCAGCCCACAGCAGGACACAGCCCACTGCAGGAGGTTACAACGAGAAGGAGCAGCAGAACTAAGTATCTGCCCAGTTTAAAAATATATATATATATAAAAAAAAAAGGAAAGAAAGAAAAAAGTAATTCAGAATTACAACAGCAAGGAGAACCGCTAGCTGTTTATCAGCACATTAGTCAGGTGTGCAGTTTCCCTTTCACCTAGCATCTGATTGAGTTACCAGTGCTTCAGGTCTGAACAGAGCAGATAACTAACGAACAGATTATGCTTCATAGCTGTTAGAGGGTGAGGAGCAACAGCCATTCCTGTTCCATGGAAAATAGCAGAGGAAAACAAGGGAGATAGTGCAATTCTGTGGCCATTGAAGAGTAACCACCACACTTGCCCCAGAGCATGTAGCACGACTTCACAGACCCATCCCCCTGTTCGCTTTTGTGGTCATGAAACACTGGTTAGTCCTTCATTCCATGTAGCACTGGAGTAGTTGACAAATCAGAATTAAATGGACCCAAAATACCATCTACCACATATTTTTGCTCAGATCAGAAGTGTGTTAGAAGCTGATTTAGGAAAGCCTGATGTTATTAAAAATTCAGAGCTAAAAGCCTATTTATTTTCTAGTGCTTTACTGCTCAACACAAAGCACAGACTGAGAAATTCTTTTGTGCATTTTGTTAAGATTTGTATCAGCACAGTTCAGAATTTCAACAACCAAACAGCTGTCTTCATTTCTTTCCCTTGCATAGTTATTTTTCCAGTATAATTTTGTAGGAGAGAATTACTCTGCTAGTTGAGAAAAGCAGTATGCCCAAGAAATTGCAAACAGCCCACAAAATTTTCACACAAATATGCATAACAAGCAAAAAAAAAAACCAATCTGTATTTTTCTATATCTATACACATACATGTGCACACACATATACAGTCATCGATGGATAAAATCTTCCTCCAAAGCAACATGCATAAACAAAATTTCAATTCCTTAGAGAAAGAATGTCTAGCTAGGATATGAGACGGAGGCTCTTCTCTCCCCTACATCAAAACTAAAACACACCCTACTTTTACAGACATTTTAGTATCCAAGCTTCTTCTAAAGAATAAAGAGGGGGAAAAAATAGATCTTTGGCTCTTCAGTCTGCACATTTCTAAGTTTTCACATGCAGAATGTTGCGTAAACTCAAAACATCTCTCTTGGCCATATGTTTCTTCCAGCCACTCCTTAGAAACCATGTGAGTGTCTCTAATAAACAGCTTGCTTAAATGTACATAGCTGTAGGAAAGACAAGTCATCAGCCTGATGACATTCCAAAATCTCAGGCTAGTAACTTATGGCATCACAGGTTCTTTCCCTTTGCTCCTGACAAAAAGGGATGAGGACAGAATGCTGTCTCTTTCTATACTACTAAGTGTTTGAGAAAACCAGACATGCCTACACACTGGTAATACGAGCAGAAACACAACACACTGAAACTGGGAAGAAACTGGAAGTGGTTTGGGAATCACAGCTGCATTGGCTTTCTGATACATCACACAGTAACAAAGATCTTCTTGGATCCTGTATTCTGTCTGACAATAAGCAAAGTAATTTTCTTGATGTTAGGCTGCGCCATAGGGACAGACAGAAAAGAATAATAAAAGCCCAGCAGAAATACATGGAAGTAGAAAAGTCCACTTTGCACACTCAGTTGACCACTTTGTTTCCTCCTTTATGCATCTTGGATCTGTCAAGTCAAGGAAAGGAGCAAAAATGGTCTAAATTCACACAATAGAAAGAAAAGCTATGGACAGACTATCACCTGCAGCTAATATATTAGGCTAAGTGGCTGAGGTTTGCAGTTTGAGCTTCTACTAGGTGGATACCTTTCCTAGTGACTACAAACTGTGACTTGAACTCCAGGTTTCATGCCAGAATCACCAAATCCTTGGGATACAAGGATTGACTTGCTAGTAAAATAATACTCAGTGCTGCATTTATCACTGTCTTTCTGACTGGATCATTAATCACCACCTGGGGATTATATACATCAATCACCACTGAGTGAAATTTTCTATTTCATGTTTCATATAAATACTTATCACCATAACATCTGAAAGCTTAAGCAGGTATGTAATACCACTAAAATCTCACCATTAGGGTCTTTATAGTTCCAATAATCAAATTACATCTTCTTTTTCAGATTGACACACAAAACTCTATGGCATGAATGCTGGTTAGGGTTCCTGAAAAAGTAATTTATTTTCACTATAATGCTGTGACACAAACAGTATCTATAGACAAGAGATTTTATTACTGCTTTTTTCTTCATATAACCATCATCTGCCCATGGCCAGAATATCTGACAAAGACTGGTAGCAAAGGAATTATTCCATTTGGAAAAAACAAAACAAACAAACAAAAAAATCCCCACAAACAAAAAAACCCCCAACCCAAACCAAAAAACCACAAAACAAAACAAAAACAAGCAAACAAAGCCACAAAACAAAACAAACAAACAAACAAACAAAAAAACCAAAACCACAAAAACAAAAGCAACCCAAACAAACCCAAACACCTATTGCCCCCAGAAGAAGCAGTGTAGGTTTTGGAGTTTCTCTGTACTCTGTTTATGGCCAGAATTGTAATTGCTTGAAAAGAAAAAGAAGGGAAGGGGTAGAGAAAGTGAGAAATCTGGGACAATAAGAATCTAGTAATGAAGTTACTGGCATGGTGTGTTTGGCACTGGATCTTGGGTGTCATTCATCTCAGGCAAGGGTGTTTACCATTAAATTTCACTCTCAGCTTTCGTCCTATTAAAGCTACTCTACCTTAGATAGTGCCTACGCTATTCATTTGCAAGAAAGATAAGGCAGTCAAAAACGGCCTACAGCTCTTCTGGCACAGCTCCTTTTCCCTTCCATCATGGAAAAGCCACTCTGGGCCCAAGGAACACTTCGTCTAGCAGTAAATTGAATCGTCTCCATGTAAAAAGCATTGGAGCTCTTTTTAAGCAGATCCGCATTTGCTGTGGGTTCTGTCACTTTTCTTCCCGAGCCACAGTCAATCAGTGCTGTTGCCAGCAAAACTGAAGCCTTCTCTGGAGGGACAACAGCAGCTCAGCAGTAGGCGTAGGCAGAGATCACTGTCATTTTCCTTGCTCTGTTCTTGCTTATTACATAAGGGCACATTTTGTTCTGTCGAAATTCTCCACTGGCACCCGAGTTACTGAAGACTTGAGTGGTTCCCTTCCCATGACTGTCGTGGGAACACGTACTTTAGGTAGCTCAGAGCTTCAAAGCACCTGCCACACACAGTCACTACATCTGAAAAGCCACCCCATTAACTCAATAGCTATGAAAAGGCTACAGACCTCATACCAAAGGATTTTTTCAGTTCAAAATATACTGAAGTACCTCACTTAGTGCCCTGATGGGCAGATTTAACTAAACAACACTTACACACCCATACTGAAGGGATAAAAGGGTAACCCTGGGTTCCCAGTGGTAGTCTAAGTACATGCCCACCACTTTGTCCAAGATGCGTCAGGTCAGCTGGTGGCACACACTCCATCACTGGATATGCTCCCAGGGCAAGGCACACACAATTGGTTGGATAACACCACATTCCCACAGCACTATATACATGTAGAAATGGAGAAGCAACTTCCATTGCACCTCTTGCAAACCATGAGCAGACAGAACCTGACGTATCCACCTATTATTTATCCCATCTTGCTTCTTTTTGGACAAGTTTTATCATTACTACTAAGTACACATATTGCAGAAATGCCCAATGGCTCCCTCTAAACAAAACTGGCACTAAATTCTGTCAGGACTTCACTCCAGCTTGACTTTATCTTCCAGTCTGCATTCATAGCTGTCATTTGCATCCTGTTTTGATAATGCCACAAAAGAGCATATTCAGCACCCATTACAAGCCCATCCGTGCCAGTATTTCATGGTATGCCTAAACTTTTTTGCCTCTATGTACACCCAAATGTGCTTGCACCAGTGCAAGAGAGCGAGGACTTTGAGCTGAGTTACAGAGGCAGCAAAATATACTACCCAAATATGCCAGCTCTAAGGCTAATACAGCTGTAACTCTTCTCAAGATTCCACAGCCTTTCTTACAAGTTAAAAAGACAAGTTAACAGCTAAACCCTTACAGAAGAAAAGGTTGTTCTTCACTGATCTCAAAAATGAGTAACTCTAAGGCTACCAGCTGCTGGCAACAGGATGACTAGGTCTATCCATAATCTCATCATGCCTTGATTTATTAAATATTAAGCAAGGAGGATTTTAGCTGTAAATACCAAAGAAAGGACTTAAGCATTCTGACACTTAAGTTCTTCTGTTTATTAAAGGGCAATCATCTTTAGACAATTTATCTTTTGTATTCTTTTCATTTAACAACCCAACTGCCTTTCATCTTTACTCCTCCATCTCAGATCTCCATAAGGTTGTATGGCTAAAGGTAGTGCTGTAAGGACAGCACACTAACACCAGGTGACTTGTCTTAAAGGATCAGGCTGGTGCCCTGATAGTATAGAATCACAACTACATGATTTCTAAAAGCTTTTGACCACTGAAAATACAGAAAAAGTACTATCTGACTCCTTCAAGAGAATGAAGATTGTTTTTTAAAGAAGTTATATTCTACCAATTTGTATGATATTCTACCTGTCTACAAAAATACCTGTGAAAAACAAAGGGGAAAACTGATGAGAACACAGGCTCAACAAGACTCAAGAAGAGAACACGCATCCTTACATGCTCTCACAGAACTTCCTAAGGGTGCTGGGTTTTTCCTGGTTGCGTCTTTGTCGAAACCAACGTTGAATGCTGCGTACATCCCAGTCCAGCTGCTTGGAGAGGCCTTCCAGCCTCTTCTCATCTGGATGCTACAAAACAGAGAAGCACAAAAATTATTTTCTTGCCCAACTGCATTAACACTTTAAATTCAGAACCACTGTAATGGGCTCTTGCCTTCTTATCAAGCCTGCCTGTCAGACACGTGGATATAGAGAAATATATTCACGGAAATCACAATTGGCAGATTCCCGTCAGAATACACTTACAATGACAACTATTAATCTAGGAGGACAGATGCTGTAATATGACATTAGGTCCATTATTAATAAGAAACTTTAAAGGGACAGTGGGACTGAAACTTCCTTAAAACTTGGAAGTGAAGTTTAGTAGGCATCAAATGCCATGTATTTCTGGAGCAGTGGTGCTTACAAACACCCCACTATTCCTGTTCCACGCTTCTACATCAGGATCTTTGTCCTATCCACTGTGGCACTAGGGAAGATGTTTTGACTGACACAGAAGGAAGATAAATCTTGTGTTTGTGCATGACTGTTAAAAAATGAGGTCGTTAAACAAAGTGACAACTTCAAAAGGAAAATAACCTTGACAACAGGGAGAGAGAACTGTTTTCTGTAAAACTAAAGACACAAAAATATTCTCCAAAGCAGAAAATGTGCAAGTCCCATACCATTAGTGTAGCTGCAAACCAGTGCAGAAGTGAGGCAAAAGAAAATGAGTCTGTCCTTAATTTGAAGAGCAGTACAGGATGAATCTCCAATCATACAGCAATTCTACATGTACATTAAAGCATGTGTACTACTCATATATTTCTCCTGGTCACATCGTTTTTTTTAAGAAACAGGAGAAGTTTTGGACAATCTATTTTCTGGAACTTTAGCTTTATTTCTGCAAGCCAGTTACATATACTGAATGAGGTAAAAGAGCTCTTACAACAAAGAGCTTTAAATTTTTAAATGTTGCAAGACATAAAACAGCAAAACTTTTGTTAGGCTGAAGTTTTGTCTATCAGCTTCCAAGAAAACACAAGAGAGGGAAATGAAAGGATGAGACAAGAGAAGGGTGAAGCATTTGCCATCCATCTCAATGAAGTTTTTCAGTTAACCAAGGTATCTACCAGTTTTTCAATGGAAGGTTAAGAAAAGCAATCTCTGTACCCTTAGAAAAATGAACTGTTTGATGCAGTTCTTGGGAGTTTGACTAGAGAGAACTGCTGTATAGAATTCAAAAAAGGCAGTTAGCTAAATTCGACAGCTTCTCTGAGAGCAGCTACCAAATTCTTGCAGGAAAGTAGATACTTTCCTTTGGAGCTCTTCACACACAGGTGTTTCAGGCCCTGTGTCAGACTACCAGATTCTACAAGGAAATATTAAAAACAAACAAACAAACAAACAACCCCACAACAAACAAAACCTAACCATTCTTCCTTCAGCTGAGTCTGTGCAAGAGTATATTTCACAGCTTTCAGGAACAAGGGATATGCAATTCCCTCCCTGAAAACAGGACAGAAGTCACACCAAGTGCCATGGTGATCTCTGGATAGTGTAGGACATACAAGCAAGACAGATCCACAGCATATTTCACTGGCTGTGACCGAGCCCAATTTTGCCCTTTGTTACTTTAACTCTCTCTGAAGTTTACACTGATGCCCAGCTGCAGCCTGGGATTGGAAAGCTCCCGCAGGAAAATTTGGGATGCTTGAAAAGCATGGACAGAACAACGTACAGGTTTAGCTGAGATGTCATATGGTGAGAAATGTAGAGACAGATATGTAAGTTGTGAGGGAAAAACTTGCACAAAAAGATATGCAAACTCTGAATAAAACATTATTCAATCAGTTTCTCCCACTTTTCTATCTCGTTCTCCTGCAGCTGGGACACCAGCAAGACAGGCAGTTCCCCTAGAAGGAGTAGCTTTGAAGTTTGATGGAAAACTCAGTATGAATATTACTGGCTCACAATGAGCTCTTTCTTTTTTAAAAAAAAAAACAAAAATTTTGCAAAAATTTTAACAGATAAGAAGCAAAAAAAAGTTGGTGGCCATATGGCATCTACAAAGTTTTTCTGTGACAATTTTTTTTTGATTGAAAGCTTACAGTAGACGTCACAAAAGGATACACAACCACTCAAGTTGGCATACTGGTGACATCCCCAATATTTGCATTTCTGATTTTAGGTGCAAAAATGCAGCACTGGATTTATCTGTTAGCTTTGGTTTGTTCAGATATCGTTTACACTGCCACATCCCACTTCATAAGGTAAATATTTTAGTTAGACACTCTACCTTTGTAATAGCTGTGAAAACCTTTTCCAGGATAGCATTAGGTTGAGCTTTCTGTGGTCCGTTGGCTTGGACTTTAAGGCCTAAGGCACATGGTTTAGCAATGAACCTGTGAGAAACAGAGAAATGAGAGAAGAAAACAGGTGAAATCCTTCAGTTATTTACTTCATTACTGTTATCAATCATTGACATGTGGTAAATGAGCAAACAGTATAACCCTGCCAACAAAAACAATACTTAGTTTTACAGCTCAAAAGCAAACTCATATAGGCAATTACATCGCAAAGTAAGTAACATCACTTTGAAGGATGAAACGACCTCCGCGGAACACATGAAACAGAGGATTTTCTTTCATGTTGTGAAGAAAGAGATTAGAACAAAAGCATGAGAGGAATGCCTCCTAGAGAAGCATCAACTAATGAAAAGAGCAGGGCAGCTTGTAGAGATGAGGAGCATATAATATTATCCTCCAAACACAGATGTTTTCGTAAATCAGTTTCCAAAGTAGCTACTGCCTCAAGACTCCTTTGGCACAATGGAATTTCAGAATCCTGAAAGGCAGCAAGCACTTAAGCTGCCCAGTCAATACAATTTTCTAAAAGCATAAAATTTACATGGTACAGAGACACAAGCAATGCTCCGCCCTCCAAACTCTTCTGCAAAAATAGGAGGCCATCCCAAATCCTAACACCAATCCATAAGTTGCCTGATACATTTTAGAGTTGAATTGCACAGTTTACATTACATTACTCAAAGACCCCTACTCTACTCACAAAAAATTAAATTATTTGTAACTATGAGTCCAAATCTGAATTCCCATAAAAGCTACAAACCACGTATAGGAACCACATTCATATATGAACACTATGAACTTCTTTGAACTATGTAACTTGTTTTCACTTAAAAGGCTTCTGTTTCCTAAAACTTCATTTGTCAACAAGGACCAAAACAACACTTGGTATTTAAGTAGTTCCACATTTATCCAGCTGAATGACCACAAGCTATTACAAATCACTGAATTCTTACCCACACACGAGCCCCATTTTAAGCACTGTTA
Source organism: Pachycephala philippinensis (assembly GCA_013397055.1). Taxonomy (NCBI): domain Eukaryota; kingdom Metazoa; phylum Chordata; class Aves; order Passeriformes; genus Pachycephala; species Pachycephala philippinensis. The sequence continues at coordinate 57,208 of VWZT01010676.1, read as the reverse complement.
TGAGCTACAACTGCTGTTTCTGCCATGTTTAAGGCAGCACAGCTGATTAAAGGGAATTAATTCCTAGGTACTGTTATAGTGGTTACAGCAATAGCATTTGGTAAAGAAAGATGGGTGATGCCAGACCACTTTGTTTTCCTAGAGAAAAATTCTTGATACATTGACACTACTCCCATATGAAAAGCAATTCTATAGCCTGAAATAATGTTGATGACAGTTTGAGAGTGGGAAGACAAATATCCAAAACCACATGCAATGTATCAATGATCTTACCATTTGTTCCTAGCATGCTACCAAAAAAAAACCCCTTATACTCTGCAAAAAGTTTGCTGACATTCTAAATTGATTGCAGATTGCAACTATCACGCGAGCTCTGCAGCATCACCCAAATTACAGGCATTGCATCAGGTGCGAATCCCTTGGTTTAGAGTTAAGACATTCGACGAAACCAATTTCACTGCTAAGCTCAAGAAGGCAGTCCAGTCTTCTGCTCATGAAAGAGAAGCATGTGAGCTCTGATATTGTTAGATTTAAATACAGTATAACTGAGCCACATTGGAAACTTGTATATCAGTTAAAGTATAAGCTGACCAAAGAAGTGAGAATTGTATTCTTTAGTTCAACATGGACATAACCAAACCAGTGCTGGTCATTGCTGTTAGCTGATAACCAAAAAGATAGCTGAAGAAACCAACGGAGTTTGATTTCAGTTTACTTTACAACTCTGAGGATTTCTAAAACACTTCATCATGTAACAGCGGGGCTCAGAATATTAGCATCTATGTTCTTGTTTTGTATCAAAAAGCTGAAAAACAGCCAGAAATTCAAGTCTTAATTATTAAAGACAATTTAAAGACAATAAAAACAATTTCCTGAAGAGCAAGAAATAGAGCCAGACAAGAGTCAATCCCTAAAGAGACAATAAAGGCGATGTCCATCAGTATTAAAGCTAATTTTACAAAGCAATAAAAGGAAACATTTAAAAGCAGAGGGGCAGAGGAATGCTTTAGGCAGAGTAAAAACAAACAAAAGACATAGAAGACAACTGCAGCAGCAGCAGCTTCATGCATTCACAGAGGAACCCAAGCTCAGCCTCCACCATCAACAGCAAGATCAAGAAACAGTCATGAAATAAACACAAAAATCAAAATCAAAATTGTTTCAGATGGATTTTCTGTGCACTTGTTAAGTCAGTCTCCTCTCAAGTAAGAAATTATTCAGGAGTTTTTTGTTTATTTGGAGGGTATGGGGTTTTTTTTGTTTAGTTGCATGGCGGGGGGAGGTTGTCTGTATTGGTGGGGGCTTTGTTTGTTTGCTTGGGGTTTTTGCTGTTGTTTTGTTTGGTTGTTGTTCTTTTAATAAAATCCATCTTTCAACTTCTGTTTTGCTTTCCTCCTTCTCCTGAGTGAAGGATTGTGATAGCCAGGATATAACTCCAATAGAAAGGCAGTTCCCTAAACATGCTAATTTAAAAGAAAAAAAGCAGATAAAAAGTCCCAGTTAGAAAAAAAAATCAACAAGAAGCAATTCCAACAAGTTTCATGCTGAGCCGATCTTCACTTAAATCTAAGCAAACCAGCTGGGTTTGCTTAAATGACATTCTTAAAATTACATGTCACGTTAACGAACAGCCTCGGTAAATCCAGGACAAAGCACAGGTCCAGTGTTCATTTTTTTAAAAAATTGTACTATTGATGTTATACTCATTACCTAAAACAAAACACATTTTCTAAACACAAACCTGAGCTTTTCTGCCTTTGCTGCCTATGTTTTTCACGTGCATGGGAGGAATGGGCACGTGACTCAAAGCAGCGCTCGTCCACAAGGACAGCAAAGCACAGCCAGGACATGTACAGGGAACACAGCTGCAAGACACAGGATTATCTTGGCCAGCTTTGTCTGTGATGAAGGGACAGGGAAAGTTACAAAAAACCCGGGAAGGTCCTGCTAGGATACTCAGGAGAAACAAAGCAGTTTTAACTGAAACATTTTATATGCCTGCAGTACTGAGCAGGTTTGACCACTAATTCAAGTATGCATGAGCCAAGCCTTGTCCATGTGGTTACTTTTGGTGGAACTTGTAAAATATGAGGTGTTTTTTATTTTTCATACAAAAATGTAACTAATTCAAGCTATACTTTACAGTATAAAAATTGTTTTTCATGGCTACAATAAATTTTTAAAGTAGAATTCATTTAATAGGACCACAAATGTCACACCAGGTGTCATAAAAAACATCATTAACATGATATTTTTCTGTAATAATATAAATTGATTCATAAGTAAAAAACCTGAATTAATGTCTGATACATGTACAAACTATGAGTGTTTTGCCAAATGCTGCATTTCTTGAAAGCACTATTCATTTTTTCCATTTCTGCTAACACTGTGGTATTCAATTCCCTAAGCAGTCTTCGTGAAACCCATGGGACTATTTATTGCATAAGGTACTGCAATTAAGAGGGAGTAACTATTGTGAAAGAGTAAGGAGAGTGGAATCGAGTATATTGCCAGCTTTTCTCTTTAAAACATGGAAATCTGAACGAACACAACGCTAATATCTCTTTTTCAATGGATTTCAGTACGGCTGAATTGAAAGCTGGTATTCAATTACACAGAAATTTAAGGACAAACACATTTTTGCTGAATGCAGCCCCATCTATTCTGGATCTAGAAATGAAAGACTAACATAAAGCAGGGAATTAAAATCAGAATTCAAGAACCTTTTAAAAGGCAGTTCCTCATTCACAGTTGAAAGCCACATTTAAAAACCAAACCAAACCAAACCAAACCAAACCAAACCAAACCAAAAAGCCCACAGTCAGGCAGCTCAGATAAGGTGGGTTACTGCAGAGCAGAGGAGGGGAAAGCTCTGAGCCTTTGCAGGCCCACACAGCCCAGCACATGCCCAAAGGCCATATCTGAGTGCCTCGTACCCCCTCAAGGCATTTTCCATCCTGTCCTTCTCAATTCACTTATTTACAACAGCGAGGCCTCCTACTCCAGCCCAAACTCAGAGATCAGTTTTTCTCTTAGAAAGGGGTCAGAAAACCCTTTGCAAAATGATCCCCCACCTCCTCCAGGGTATAAAAGGAAACATCATTTCCACCATAAGTATATCAATTTAATCAAGTACCATTTTGGGTTTCCCCAGGCAGGTGCAGTACTTCATGAGGGAGACAACAATCCCACCTGACCACCAATGCTGTGGAAAACAAACCCCCAAACCTGCCAGAATTAACTTGAAATGTTACCCCTCACAATCCCTGGAGGATGATGTTCATTTGCACTTGCAAAGTCTGCGTTAAATAAATGGGATTTTTTAAGTATCACATGAAGGATGAGAAGAAAAAATGAAATTCTTTTTTTTTTTTCTTACTACAAATCAAACAGCCCTACTTGTAACACGTAATCTTTGCCCTGCATCCGGCCAGACACAGATAAGTAAGTCTTTAGTCATCTGGGGCACTGGGAATGTGCCTGTAGGGCCCTCTGATAGCATGTGGATGTAGTGTTTTCACACCAGCAGGTCATCTGCCATTTCTGAGCTGACCAGAGTAGCTGCCCTTTAGCAAATTCATGTCTGACAGTTTCTCAGAAGCTCTGAAGGTATTTAAACCACCACAGAGCCCACAGCAGATAAATAGGGATTACAGGTTTGGGATTTTTTAAACAGCCTAAAAAGTTTGCAAGAATTCACAAGGCTTTCCAAAGAGGGCCAAAAAAACCCAGAAAAGCCAACCAACCAAACCAAAATTAAGCTAACAGGGCTAATGAATATTAGATTCATATAATTCACATTCTTTTTAATGTATGGGGAGACACAAAGAAAATAATGGCTTCTTCTAAACCATCAATTTATGAAATACCAGTCTTCAAATAACTGACAGTGTTAGGTAAGTGATACATGTTAACCAATTATTTTTGCAAAAGGATGAGATTATCCATTCAACAGAACCTAAATCAAAACAAGAGTCTTACCAGGTCCCAAACCCAGCAATAACCGGCAAAGTAAGTTCAGATTTTTTTTCGTTCAGGTACATTTCATCCCACAACTTAGTATAACTTTTTTTTTTCCTTGCAGTATTTTAGGCACAGGAAGTTTCTTCCCTCACTTAAGCAACTTTATTTTGTGGCCGACTTCAATACAAAAGCCCTCTCAGAAATTTTTATTAGTGCAAGTGAGAAGAGCTAAGCCAGTGCATATTTCACACTTTCCTAAAAAATCTTGATTAATCACAGCTCAAACCAATCCCTTTTGTCATTCATTTTTATCAAAAGTAGGTCACATTATGGACCAACAGACACGACTGATGGTCTGTTATTACATACCAGCCATCCCCTAACCAACAATCCATTTTCTGAGAAGAGACCTCAGCATGGCACAAAGGATCTGCACAAAATCACCGTGGAGACTGCTCCTACATGACCTCTGCTAACAAATAAAAAATACCATGAAGCAAACAGGCAGGACCTTGGCTATGAAGTCCCCACGTACCCCAAGAATATGCAGTTTTGTTTTAGCCTTTCACATCCACAAAAACATTTGAGTTTATTGCTTGTCAATGCACGATGCGAGCTGAGTCTCCTTTTCCTGTGCTGAGAATGCGTCTATGTGGAATAATTTGAGCAAACTGTGGTGAATGTTAAAATGTGCAGCACATCTCTGAGTCATCCCCAGTATAACTAGATGATCTCCAGAGGTCCCTTTCAACACCAACCATTCTGTGCTAACAAACTCCAGTTAAGTGGTAGGCTCTGAATACATACATACAATATCTCTGTGAAACTGCTAAAAACTCTCGCTCAGACATTGGCATAGTTCAAGTGGTGCTTGCATAAAAGGCTGCTCATGTTGCTAACACCAGCCAGCTGTGAGCTCCAAAAAAAAAAACCAACCAAGCAAACTATTCCTTGCCAATCAAGGATGTCCATAAAATCTCATAGTTTCCTATCAGTATACTTACAAGTATCAGGGAAGGCAGTTAAACCAGCAAAAATTCCTCTCTGTGCTAAAGATGTACACAAATCTGTTTTGAAGAGTCTGGCTATTTTTTTGAAAGAGTGATGCAGAGCAAATTTTCCCAGCTCATCTACTTCATGCTTACTAAACACAGATTATTGAAGGATTTATGATTACAATTGTCTAACTTGTTGGACATTGCTTGCTAGTTTTAAACAGAAACAATCTAAATTTGCTTTAAGGATGAGTAAAAGCAGAAGAGGCTTGTTTCTGAGCAGATGCTCAACCAATTTACTGCCACAACACTCAAAAACAATTACTAAATTTGTTTTGTTATTTTGGTATAGCTGACCTACTTAACTCAGAAGTTACTTGTATTAGCAATAATTAAAATATAACAACCAAAACCCCCCACAAACCCCAGAAAAATCTTAGTAGTCCTAGGACAAATTCAGTAGATAAACGGGGTTGTCACTTCAGTATACCTATCCCAGCACTGGTTTTGGCTTCATGTTTCCCAACAACTTATGCTACAGAAGACCCAAAGGGATAGAATGGCTGAAGCACAGGCAGGGGTCTTAATGCACATAATCTCACCCAAAATGTATGCACAGAGGAAAGTTAGCTTCACTGAAATTTTTTGGATGTGCTGAGAAATGGGTCAAAACTCCCCCAGTGAAACCTTTTCAAAGGAAAGAACCTGTCTGCCCAAGCAAAAAGCCAAGCACACAACTCTGTATGTCAGCAAGAGCCTTCTCCCGCCGAGCATCCCAAGCAGCGCCTCAGAGGGCAGTGGGAAGGACAACACAGAGCCAACCCTTCCAGGGGGACCTATTCCCAACCCTCCCGAAACGACTGCAGGAAAGCACGCGTATGCACCTGCCTTTCATCTGGGATGTTCAGTGCTTTTCCTTCTCTTCTCATAGAGATGCATTAGCTGTTATTCCCACACCAGCATCATCATCCCACACCTCACATTAAATTATACAAAGTAAACACTATATGGTGCAATCCACATGTGTTTCCAAAAAACAACAGCTAAGCAGCTTGCAAGAGAACTCAGCTTACAAAATTAGTGAGGTTTTGTCTTTCTTCGTCCCAAATTATTAAGCAGCAGTCATACTCACTGGACAGGGGAAAAAAAAGATAGCAGAAAAATCACTGCTTTGGAGTTTGTTTTCTTTTCCCTGAGATTTTAAAACCTTTTTGTTAGTTTTGACCCCACAGACCCTTCTAACAAGCAGACATATCTTTGACCTCAGCATTTCTACAAAGTATTTTAAGTTTCATTAAACGGCTTAAAAAAACCAACCACAAAAGCAACCAACCAATAAAAAACTCAAAAAACCCCCAAACAAACAAACAAACAACCCTCCAAAACCAACCAAACAAACAAAAAAACCCTACCAAAACCAACAACAATCACCCATTTCCTGTTACTTCTTAAACACAGAGCTGGGAACCTCTTTGAAGAAGAGGTTGATTTGAAAAAGAAGATTTGAAATCTTTCCTAACAAAGGGCATTGTTTTCACTTAAATCATCTTTCTGAACAAAATTCAAATTACATGTCAGGCTAGCAGTAGAAAACTCATCTATTGCAATACTTGGACTTCCCAGAGCAGGCAGGGCTGGCAGAAGCCTGCAGTGCCACTGAAGGCGCGTGGAACTAATGGTCTGGAATGAGAAACCGCTCATCTATAAAAAGAAGAGCAATGCAATGCTTTACAGAGTGCAGGTGTGTGCTAGGATCCAGCAGGGCAGGCTCCTAGAAGGCAGTGGTGGCAGAAGCCAACTCATTGCTGCACATGGGCTCTGTCAGGTTTGCTCCCTGGGCCAGATGGACCTGCCAGCTGTATTCAAGTACTGCCACAGCCCCTGAAATGCTACGGCACCACTCCCACGCATTTTTCAGCCTTTTAACAGAAATGATTCTTTCCCGTAATATATCAAAGATGGATATAGAAGGCAGGCTAAAGAACAGCCCTACACCTGTAACACCTGATTCAATAGCAATACTGACATGTACACATATTGGCTGTATAAAACCACTCCATCGCTGCTTGCTAAAGCAATGCTTTATCTTCGAAAAGGTTTTTGTAATTTTGCATCTGGGAAACAAAGTGCCCTATAAATCCACATATTGTCTTAGCAAAACAGCATTCAGCATCTAGTGTTTTCTTGCCATGCAAGTGAAATTTGGTTTTACACAGATTAGCTTCAGAGAAGAAAATCTGGTCACAGTGATCTGCTTCAGGGCATTAAGACCCAAGAACTTCCATCCAGGAGTATTTTCACATAATAACAAGTTTCACTTTACCCAGCAGTCTGTGAAAGGTAGCTGTGTAAAAAAACAGATTTGGTATCTGTATTTCAGCTTTCAGACTTACTGGTTAGTAGAGCGCAAACACACATAATTTTAAGTAAATAAAACAAATTATCCTTATCAATCAACAGCAGTACTAGGAAATGCTTTGTCCTAATAGAGTTATTCTTAAGAAACACAACTGATATGACTGACCCATACCTTTCTTTCAATCACTGTAAAACTGTTTCATCTTTGCAGTGGATTTCTCACATTTATATTATCCTGCCTTTTTGACTGACCATACCTATCTAAAAGACACATTTCCTCATGGTGCAAAGTTAAAAATACTCCTTTTTTCCAGAGATTCTGATCCAATAACAAAAACCATGACCAGTAGCATGTTTGGCTTGAGCTACCTTTGCATACCTGCTAGCTCCCATCACAAGCTGCAGGCCAGACCCCACTGATCATGGACCCAGTTCCAGACCCCGTTCACACACCCTGCTAAACCTTTTTGCCCCACTGAGTTGGAAAATCTATTTAATCCTTTCTCGAGGTTAGTTCATAACGGGACTGACTCACTGCAGAGGGTGTTCAGCCACCAATATGGGACCACCCCAGCCCAGCCTCTACCAGCAGTGCTCCAGTTGCTTTTCCAGTCAATATGTTACTACAAAAATGGGGCACAAATAAGGCCAGCACCTTACAAATAGAAGTAGCCCTGTTTTCCAAATATGGAAGCAGTTTAAAAAATACATATATGCATAAAGTTATAAGCATTTCGGTTTCTCCTTAAACTCTAAGACCAAAGTCAGGAGGAACTACATGCTCCAGAATAGCAACAAGCACTACACAAATGTAGACAAAGGTCACAAATAAATATTTTTGCAGCCAGCTGTCTAATGCTTTCTTTCTTTGTAATCTCTAAAAATAAAGTTTAGTCACTCTGTAACTTTCCAAGCACAGATCAGGCAGAGGGAGAAGGAATGGAAAGGGAGATACACTCCAGTCCCCCACCTCTCACACATGGTGTCTTCTCTCAGCTGCCCTCCACCAGCATCACCAAGGCTGTAGAATGTCTGGATGATACAATTCTGAAGGTACCACTCTCACTCTTTTTGCACTAAAATCAGGACACATGAGTCAGGGTCAATGGTAAAATTTAGTCTCCAGGATTGTATCCCACTGCTAAAGGTCAGTGAAGACAAAAATATTCTCCCAACTTCTAGAAAGTTGTGGCTTAGGGACTTTCTAGACCAAAAAAGGCATCTTTGCACACAGCAGTCCCCAAAGAGCTGACCCTCCCTCCCCAGGCTGCACTAGTAGCTCATTGAGCCTGTGAAAATTTTCCACAGTCTATGGCAGAGCTCCCCAGCGTAAATTCAGACTCTGTGAGGATAGAACCATCCCACTTCATTTTGACCTTATTGCTGGCCAGTTTCGTTTTTGCTATTTTATTTCTTGCACTGGGTAAAAATGAACAGTCAATCCCAAAGCACCCTTTGTCACTCCTGACACTGTAGATTTCCTACTCCCCTCTGCCACCTTCTGAAATACAGAGCTGATATGTCCCTTCACTTCAGCAAGTGTGGGACAACCAAAGCAAAGAATCAACCATAAAACATCTACATATGAAAAGACACATGGTCCAAATGGGATTCGATGATAGACAGGGAAAAGGGCAGGAAGGGAGCACAGAAAGAAATGAAATCTGACTATTTTTAAATCACAGTAGGTTACCCTAATACAATGACACTGTTCTAATCCTCCAGGCCCTGCAGCATTACTTTATCTTTTAGCTTGGTCACATCTTTAACATGTGAGCAAAAAAAATTTTAAATTGTGAGAAGTACCTGTGTCTATAGTAAAGGCACAGCCAATGCATGCCATCCACTGGCCTCTTGACATGTACACACACTTTTAGTGCAGCTCTCCTTCATCTACCAAAGCAGATTCCAAGGTGCAACAGAAACTGCAGTTACCTGCCACTTGGGCAAGACCCAAAGGTTGCTAAGTGGCTTATAGAAACTGTCTAAAGAAGCAAAAGTCTCAGCAATCATTTTGATAAATAACATAGCTCTGCCCACTAGAAAGTCAATGCTGCTCCTCCAGGTTCCTCCATGGTCGTTCTCAGCCTGATCAGCACATGGTAACTTGTCTCATCAATGTCCTCTTAAATTCTTATGTATTTGCGTTATTCTGATCTATTTACTACCAGAAGGCCAAATAATGAAGGATTTTGTTAAAAATCCCTAGCAATCACTAATAACAAGCAGTCTATCTGATATTATTACTAAAGACCTTACCAAGTGACAGAACAGAACTTGAAGAGTTCAGCAGCACCGTCTTGGAAAATACTAAGAGGTATCTGAAATGTTGGGAAATTGTATTGTTCACCAAGAACAGAAACTTATTAAGTTATATCAGGTTAGAAAACATTTTTTGAAAGCAGAGAAGATAAATGATGCTTTATAGTCAATGGGACATTCAAAAAAATAATTTAAGTCCTTAAAATATTTCAGTGCTTGAGGGGCACAAGGATCCTACCTCCTGCCCTGCTCCATGGGTTGTGCAACCGGGCCCTGAGCAAGGGCAGGTGCTGCAAGAAAGGTAAAGCCCAAAGCTCTGTCTGTCTGCTCCAAGCATGCATTTGTGTTTGAGCAAATGACCCAGCCTGCCTGCACGACTTGTAGGCATGCTCGGCTCCTGAACATTGTCATCACACTACGTGGGAGCAGCAACAACTTCAGCTCTTGAAAGCACACACCACAAAGTATTTAAATATTTGTAAGCTTTCTCTTTGTCCTCTTGTGAGTTCAGCTTCGGTACTGAACTCACAGCTGGTGGGCTGCCATGGCGTACAACAGAGAGAATTTCAATATGTGCCTCAATCTTCTGGGCAAACCACCGCCTCTGGTGCCAATTCTATTTCTCCCTACCTCAGGAGGTAGGACATGTTTCAGGAACTTTCCTGCTCTGAGTAGAGTGCTCACACTAAATCTTTATTCTGTTCCCTTTGAAGAGGGAATAGGTCATGGATACCTCACTGCAGGATGGTTGTATTTCTCTAAGTACTTGAAATAGGGATGGTTGGTTTGACTTGGAAGTTAAGCTTTGATTCCAAGAGCTAGGTCACAAAATCATCAAACCTTTTGCAGGAGCTTCAAGAGGAACCAATTTTCATTCTGGCTGGCACGTATTAATCACAAAAAATTATCACAGTGGTATTCATTCACTGTATTTTCTGTATGTATATGATCACATACATATGTACACTGAAAAAAGCATACATATATAAAGCATATGTAATGGCATATATTTTTATATATTTGTGTATGTGTACATTTTATATATGTATGTGTGTATACACAATCAAACTTCACCATAGTGTCTGACTACTCAAATACAAGAACTGGAGTCTTATTTCTTTCCAGACACTTTACACAAACTCAGAACAAAACCCAGTTCCTAACTGGTACAAAAATCTGATTCCTCGGTTTATTTCTAATTAGCTACCAACACAAAAAGATAAGAGATACATGTAGATATTCAGGGAACCTATTCCTAAAGAAGCATGCAGCCAAACAACACAATAAATCATTTTCCCTGTTTTATCCTTAAATTGGTATTACTTAAGAAAATAAGGACTGTTAAAATTTGCAGACAGCATGGGGCAGGCTGCTCTGAGCCATTCCTACCTGCCCAGGCACAGCACCCTAAGCAAGGGCAGCCACCTGAAGTGCTTGAGCTTCCTCTCCCACACTTGTCCCTCTCTGCCACTTTTACTGAAGCCACAGAAGAAGTAGATTAGGGCTTCAAGAAACTAAAGAGTATCACTGCAAACCACCCCAGATGAGCATGGAGCTTTCAGCTGGATCAGTGATCTGATCTGATTCACTCCATCAACACAGCATCACTAAACTGAGACACTGGCAAACCTGAAGGTGAACTCTCTAGATGCTCAAGCCACGCCATCACAGGACCATATTCAGATTCTGCTTTGGAAATCTGATTTTGTATTTCTTAAAAAGTATTCTCTTCTGAGAAAAAGGATTAAAAAAAACCACATTAGGATACTTATAATTCAAAAGATTTATTATAAATTGTTTTTTTCCAAAAGAAGTGCTTCAGCAAAAGATTTATTAAAATACCTCCACAAATGCTCAGACCTGAAATCTCAAAAACCAGCCCAGATGGACCCCTTTTGACAAGTAGTTTCCACCTGCATTGTATGATCATTAAATATCATATGGACTGATCAAAGCATTCAACAAAGACAAAAACCAACTAGCTTTTTGGTCTCACTAGCTTCCAAGTCTTCCTTTATATTTTCACCTTTCTATTCTACTGCTGAATTTTCTTAATGCTTTCTTGTTTGATTGCCAGCTCAGCAGGACACTCTCAGTAAGGCAGAGGAGCAATCTGGAAGGCAGCTGCAGACTGTATGCAGAAGTGCAGAACACCCAGCCCTCCAAATGAGTTTACTGACCCTCTGACCCTATTTTGGGGAGCCAGGGAAACTAGTGCCCAGCAGAGTGCAGGATTTACTACACTGCAGTGTTTGAAATGCAGAGCCTTATGTTTTCTGCCTTGTGCACTGAGGCTGTCCCGAAGCAAAACCTGCCATCAGAGGCAAACAATGAGCCTTGCACACAAAAAGCTCAAAACACAGCTGACAGGCATCTCATTGTAGCCCTAATGCACGATAAACAATTAGTGATCGGACAAAACAGTGCAAGAACGAATCCTATTAACCAATAATAGGATTTGTTAGCAGATCACCAAACGACACTTTGGAAACAACTCCCTGGGCTGCTGCAGCCAGAAACCTCAGCCAGGGAAGGGAGACACGCCGCAGGGTGCACTGGTGAGCTGCATGCACAGCTACCAGGCATGCAGAGGAGCTCACCGTGCCACAACGCTGGCCCACCGCTTTTGACAGCATTTGAACATGCTGCAGCATATGTCAAACGAAAGAAAAGAAGTAATCTCATATTTCTGAATGATTTACACTTTGGATCCATAAGCAAGTGTATTTTCTATATCAAAACACACAAGAAACTGTTGCAAACGTAGTTTCTTTTAGCTCATTACAAGATTTTTGTCAGCAACTTTGCACACTACAACTTCAAATGGTACCTGACTAAAGGACACCGGACTAAAATGTGATTCCCTAATAGTATTGCAATATAAATGCCCACCTCTACCAGCAGAAGGTTAAAAAAAAAAAAATTGGGCAGGTTGGTACTCGAGGGAGCCTGACACTGTAACATTGTCCCCCAGTGGTTGCTATTAGATGCCACAAATAAGTGATGCTAAGTTAGTAACACAAAAGGTGGCTTTTTACTATTAAGAGTTTGAAAAAAAAGGAGAAGCGTGCCTCATGCTGAAAACCAGACAGAGCACTTATCTGCCCTGGCTGGTCACAAATTACTTGTAAGAGAACAGCTACTTAAAACCTTCAAGTGGCAAGTATTTGTTACTCTGTTTATTCCTGTTCAGGGTGTCATAAGCCTTTCCATCTCCTTTGGATCATTAGAACCATCTTGCTTATTTTGTTGTTTTAAAACACACCACAGCACATGCTGCTTGGGATGAAAACCAAAACTGGGAACCCAGACAAGTTACATCGTTATAAAAGATTTTTACACAATTATAGATCATCAGTTTAATTTTTTTAGTAGCAAGAGACATAATTTCTAAGATTAGTCATTGAATAATTCCTATTTAAGAGTATAACTAAAAAGACAAAAGGAAAAAAAATGCCTTTAAAACAAGCTGTGGCAGTAATATCAGGGTGCAGTTTGAGCAAAGCAGCAGTGTACATGCTTCTGAAGGCACAGGCTAAGCTCACCCAGCCACCAAAACCCTCCCACCAGAACATAAAACACAAACACACTGCCTTGTTGGGGATCAACTCTTCCTCAGATATTCAGAGCTCTTCCCACTGCTCTGGGTACTGCAATCAACTGAGCATTCTGGTACGCATGGACAATCATGAGGCAGCTCGGCCAAAAAAGCACAAAGTCTATCCAGAATGTTATCTAGTTTGTTCATCTGACAACTGAAATGGAAGCGACAGCCAGTCTCTCACCCAGCTGGGTTAGAGATTAGCCATGTGTAATATTGCTGCACTTGAACTGTGGAGTGCTGTGCACTTGGCAAGAGGACAAAGAAAGAAGGAGATGGGGAATAGGGAGGGGAAATACCAAGGTAGGAATTACTGCAGGACTAATTTTGAAGCCTTGCCCCTAACAGTCTATTTGCCCAGGCAAACACAAATGTTATAAACTTATAGACCACCATATGCACTTGGCCAGTGTGCTGCCAAGACCCTCACACTTCCCTGTTGCATACATTCCAAAAGACTCAGCATGCACATCAGTTAAGTATCTGCACAGTGCCTGAACTGCAGCAAGGCTTTGCAAGCACTGAGCACATGGTAATTACCAACTTTACAGAGAATCACAGATCAAACTCTGCCTTCCCTTGTGAACAAATCAGACATGACGTCTACATCCAAGATACATGACGAAGTATCTCAGCCCAAGACCATAGCTCACTTAGAGCAGGACTGGGAATGTCAGGCCAGCAGATACGATGCCTCAGAAGGATTCTCAGAGCAGTTCCTGAGAGCAGGCACCTCCTTTCAGCTCCTGGGGCTGACAGTCACTTTCTTGACATGCATGTCAGTCATCATCCCCTAGAGAAATGTTACTGACACAGTCTGGCTCCCAAAGAGCATGACTGCTGACTCCACCAGCTACAGCCAGGCACACAAGCAAAAGTCTTCAGAAAACCCTGGACTATGGCATAATCCCAAATTTTACTTTAGAATAGGAAACAGTGATGAATTTATCCCATTGCAAGATCAGCTTCTACCTACAGGGATATCTTTCCAGCTTCAGAGAGAAGCACTTGCAAACCAAAGGGGTGAGGAAGAAGGAGGGCTGGTGACTGGTGTTACACCAAGGTCACAGCAGCATGCATCCATTTCCAAGCCTAATGCAGGGGAATATGGTTGACTGACACATACAGGCTGGCTAAGGAGAGACAACCCCTGAGGAGCTCCCATGAAGCCTAGAGAACCTCCTGTGGTCCAAGCACCACCTTTGCTTTGCTCTTTCCCCATCACTGAGGTCCCCTCCTTGCCAGCTGAGAGCTGCAAACTCGTGCCCTTTTCAAGAGCCTCTCCAGCTCGCACGAGCCAACACCAGAGCCACAGCCAGTGCCATAAGGGAGTAGAGATCACAAAGAGTGAGAAACTGCAAAGCAGGATAAAGCTATATTCCAGGGCCATTGCCTATAGCACAATGAAAGAGAGCCTCCGGACGGAGAGATAGGAAGCCAGGCTGTAACCAGGAGGATGGGTTTATGCAATCTCCTGATACAATTTCAGCTGTATCTCACAGCAGCTTCGGAAACAGAAGTCAGTTTCCTGGTTTTCAGTTGGGTATGGTTTTCCTGTAGCAGATGCAAGTGGTTCAAGAACCGAACCAGTTATAAAAAAATGCAGAACAGGTAAAAAATCCCTTGTTGGCCAACACCAGAGCCATGTGTTTAGTTAACAAAGTGCTTTAGAAGGAATCTGTGATCAAAAGGAAGAAAAACATTGTACATAAACCTATTCAGCAACTGAATATCCCCCTTCGCATGTCTGTTGTAATGTTTATTCAGAGCATCTGGAGGATCAAAGCTCTGGTCAAAGCCTGTCATGAATCCCCATGCTGCTGCAAAATTTAGTACTAATCCCTAGTGCTTCATTGCTAAATAAGGGAAAAAAATAAACAAACAAGCAAACCAAGCAAAGGCCAGGGCAAGTGGTATAAATAGATATAAGAAGGCCAAATGATTAGAGATGCTATCAAAAGCTTTTAAAAAAAAAAGTCTTTCAGCCTCCTTTAGCTTTGTGTGCACAGCAGTACCACGTAACTCCTACGCAAAGTAGAGTGCGTGTATTTCACATACTTAGTAATTCTGCAGGCAGGACAAAAAACCAAGCATGTAATGTCATGCAGGAGAAGATCGAGCGGCAGAGCAGAACGCAGCAAACCCCACAGCAATCCAAGGGAAGTAGGTGCCTTCCCTTACTTCCTCACGACACGTGCATATTTCACGACACTATATACAATGATGACAAAATTTTACATTTTAACACATCAAATTTGAACATTCAAAATCAGTGCAGCTGTTCGCATGCGAAAAAAAATATAAAAGCTCTTCTAAAGCAGCAGATTTATAATTGAGTCTGTCTGCACAGCCATGCGGATTGAAAAACTAGGTCAAATCTTTTGTTAGTCAGCCTCACTGCCATTCCTCCCCAGCCCTCCTCCCCTTTAGATTTCAGTAGTTATTGAAGCAATCAATTAACAGACCTGTCATGCAGGTCTCAAATTGCTTCTGCCTAGTACATAGCAGGGGGGTCATCTATGCGACTACAGATGGAAAGGGGAAAAATTAAATCATTATAGTCTTTCCTATTCACAAATCCTAATCCTAGAGCACGTGTACTCAATGCTACTAGGGTCCATTAGCAAGCAAATAAATGATGCATGTCAGAAAATAGAAGCAGAAGGAAAGGGTAAGAGGCAGACAAATATAGGCTAGAAAGAGGCAAAAATAGAGGAATTGCTGTGCTTTCACTTTTGCTGTGCTTGCAGCAAAACCATAATAGCATCTGCTGCTTTTAATGACGTCTTGCTAGTGTATTTTGTACAGCTTCATGGTGAACAGTTTTAGAAATCTCATAAACATCTCCGTTTTGACACTAGATTTCAAAGAGAAACTGTAATACTAGGTTTATATCTACTTATCACCCTCTGTATGTTTAAACAGTTCTCCTCTGGAAAAAAGGACTCACACACAGGAATTCATATATTCACTGTCACAAAGGCACTAAGCGGGTTTTTAAATCTTCACAACATGTAGGGACCAAGTCAGTCCAACTGCAGCTTACTCATTTTTATTCATTTCTCTCTTTCTGTTGCAGAGACAGAAGGCAACTCTATTNTATATATATGTATATATAGGTATAGAGATAGAATTGTTTCTGCTTCCTAATTACTAAAACAGCAACCTAAATACTAGATTAGATTACTACATTACTAAAACTCCACGGCTACACATGAACATACACAATGTCATAAAATTTCTGGTCTTTCACNATAAACATCTCCGTTTTGACACTAGATTTCAAAGAGAAACTGTAATACTAGGTTTATATCTACTTATCACCCTCTGTATGTTTAAACAGTTCTCCTCTGGAAAAAAGGACTCACACACAGGAATTCATATATTCACTGTCACAAAGGCACTAAGCGGGTTTTTAAATCTTCACAACATGTAGGGACCAAGTCAGTCCAACTGCAGCTTACTCATTTTTATTCATTTCTCTCTTTCTGTTGCAGAGACAGAAGGCAACTCTATTTCATCATCATTAAAAAAAAAAAAGATATGCCATTTTGTATAAGGCAAATACTAAAACAAATCACTCTTGAACCGTATTTCCACCACATGCAATATGCTACCTGACAAGTTCCTGCAAGAAGGAGAAGAAATCAACTTCCTGACATACTGCAGGAATGGCCAACCCAACTGGTTTGGCAAGCCACATGCCACAACCTTCATACAGTTGAAGGCCACAGGATGTTGGCTGACAGCTGAAGGCTGGGGGGGCCCAGTCCCAACCCTTACTGGCAAGCACCTCCTCCAACCATGTGGTGACAGCAGCCCTGTGTGCTGCTGCTGGTGCTGCCTTCCCTAAGAGGAGGATTGGGACAGTAGCCAAGGGACTCCAGTGGTGGGAAAGCAAGTGCTGGGGCAGAGGGGAGCGTGCTGCTGTTAGGCAGGAGTGCCTCGTTCATTCGCTTTGGTGGAAAATAATGACCATTGTGAAATGTGACACGTGCAGATCTGGCTGGCAAAATTCACAACCAGTCTTGAGCCATCTTAGTTCAAATCAATGGAAATCATTGTAATTTCACTTTCCTCACAGGTGCTATGCAGAGTTTCTGTTGTGCTGCTAAAGCCTTTTTCTCTCACCAGCAAACCCAGGACTATCACAGACCACCCAGAAAAGCCATTTGGAGCACAGTATACAGCTGAGTAGCAGACTACACAGTGTGCATCCTAAATTCTAGAATGTGCACAGGGAGCATTTGTCTTTGATGTTTTTTTTTACTTTTACCCTTCCTGCCTTTGGCTAAATTCCTTTGAAGTTAAGGCTATGCTACACGTAACTCATCTAAATCAGCCCCATTTAGCCTTTGTTTCTGAGTAGTATCTTGTCTATTGCAGTTACAGTTGAACTTTCATTGTCTTGAATAATTTTTCACCCTTAACTCAGCAAGCCATAAACAATTATTGCCTCAGTACCTCAGATAAACAACTATGGAAATCCTGAGGAAAGTGTTTGGGCTTTCTTTTTGGCTGGTTGGTTCATGTTTTTTTCATTAGGTTTTTTGACAGTGACACATTTAAAGGGCGGAAGCATCTTGGACCTGAACCCAGGAAAACACTTGGAATTTGAACCTTCTGTTGAACGTATACTGGATCAGAAGGTAAGCAAAGAAATGGCAGTGATTAAATGCTTGAGGTAGATACGAGGAGCTGACAAAGCAAGGTAGGAAAAACAAGCATTTTTAAGGGAATTGCCAAAGTAAAAACATTCTGGAACCACTACATTTTCAGGTAGCAACATTCAGCACAGTTACTCAGTTCTGAAGCCTGTACCCTAACGCTCAGTATTTCTTCTTGAGTTATGCTCGTGCATGATGGTCTAAAACAGATCTTTTGCTTCTAGAAAAATGCAAAACTTACTTTGTGTTAACCCTTTGAACAGTGGTGAGATAGTATGTCTGTATTTACCAAAATGATACTTCCTTCTTTTATCTTTCATTTTTAAATACTGCCCCAGAATGAGAAACATGGTCTGGGATTCAAAAAGGTGTTTTTTCACCATTCTATTAAATAGATAAATTGTACAATAACTCGAGAAACTTCATTGCCATTAGTATGGTTTCTTGTTTCACAATTCAATCAGAAACTGGTGCTGTTCTTTAACGATGTTTAGCAGAACAACATTGTCAACTAGGTTTGCTTCCTATATGATGCAAAGTTTATTTTTACTTCTAAAATACCAGCTGAAATTACATAAATCAAGCCGGAAATTACTTTTTCATTCATTTATTAAAAAAGCTACTCAAACTAATGTTTTATACAATTTAACAATAGCTCTCAAGAACATTCAAACTGTATTAAGAAAGTGAATTTTTTCAATTGTTTAAATTCCTTCTGTTAGATTATTAATTGTATCTTACAATTGATAGTCTAATGACAAACTTAACAGAATATCTCCCTTATGAAATAAGTGTTTCTCAATAAGGAAATAAAACTTGCAGATTTTTTTTTTCCTAGCCTCACTTATTGGGAAAATACCTATGATTCTTTCAGAGAACAGCTCTTGTCCTTTATTGGGTTCTTGCCATAATGAACATCTGCTCAGTCTATAAATTAATTGCTGAAAACATCTTGTGCTTCTAGATGATCCTGGCAATCATAACTGTTCTGGGTTACTAGAGAACATTACCATTTTTCTCACGCACACAGGCACACATCCCTCCTTACAGTACAGCATAAAACAAGAACAATTATTTGGCATTATTCTTAATGTCATAAAAGAAACTTTTAGTGCTAATCAAGTCATAAGAGTAGCACACTATTAGGTTCCCTAGATGATTTAAGCAGTACTTTTGTATTGTGATAGCTTAAGAACACGAAGAATGCCTTGCCTAGCTGGTTGGAAATGTTCTTTATCTTAAAATCAAGAATCCTTTTATCAGTCCTGGTTTGCCAACAGCAGAGTTTGTCAGGCAGTTGCAATGGGCAAAGAAAAGTCCACTTTAGACAACTCACTGCAAATAACAATATTTCTCTTTCCCACAAAAAGCCCACAAGACTCAAATTTCACCTACTTGCTCCATGCTCAAGGTCTCCCATTGTTCTTGGCTATATTGAGGTTTGTCACCTCGGCTGTAATTCCTCTATTCTTGGAACTCTCAGCTCGCCAATCAGAAATTGGTTCATTTTAATGCTATTTTTAACTTCTACAGATGCAAATCACTTTCCCTAATGACACTTAACATAAATCTCCTGTATTTCCCTTCAGTTACCTTTCAGACCAGTTCCTGGTCTCACTGACCATCACCCAGGGTTCTGGTGAATGATAAGGATCCAATCTATCACTAAGATATTCCAGAAGTAACAGTACCTACATTTTCCAACCAAACCTGGAAGGTTATTATTGACTTAATTTGGAAAGATAAGAAAGGGTGCTGTCCCTCCCAAATAACAGATTTCTGGATGTCATCAGCAGAGATAAACAGACACCAGTCCATAATCATTTTGGGTCATATTAGCTAGCTGGCATCTCTTAGTTGACATCTGCCTTCATTAAAGATTCTGCAAGAAGGTGGGGATGGTGCCCGGGCATGCTACACCCTTCCACGTGGGACAGGACTGCAATGACAAACACTATGTCCTTCTTACTGCCAAAAAATAAAATGTGAAATTTGAATTCTTCTTCAGAATTTTCAGGTCTGTTCCATGAACAACCTGAGGAAGACAAGACACACACACATCAAACCTCTTCCTTGCCGAGGATATAAGTGTTCTCACAAGTGTTCTCATATACCTTTGAGTTTAGAAGTGCATCTGAAGGGAATAGTTGCAAACACATTGTTTCTGGTGGCACAAACGGGCATGCCTGGTTACACCACATTCCACCCAAGTGCACAGACTTACATCACAGTCATGTTTTCTCCCCACACACTATCTTTAGTCCCACTCTCCTCTCCCACACTCCAGAACACACCTGTGTGCTCCTTCCAGTTCTACTTCTCTGCCCCATTCCCACCTCTGGTCCTCAACCTCTCCATTAATGATTTTTACCTAGCAAGTACAGGAAGAATTTGGTGAGTAATTAGTTCTCTAAACTTTAAATTCCAAGTAAGCAACCGAAGTGTCAAGATATTGAAGAGCAGCAGATTGTCACACCACAAGTCATGTGGTTGCTGCACTGCATCTCCACAAAAATTATCTCCATTACTCACACTCATGAGGGGGTTGACTTGTCGTGATCTGTCATCCGAGATGCAAATATTTATTGATGGCACAGAAGTACTCCAGCTTCTGCTTTTATTACTCATTATTTTAGCACTGCTAAGTGGCTTTGGAATGCAAAATTCACTCAGTCTGTTCTGCAGTAGGACCAAAAGAACTTATATTTTATCACTATTTTGTTTATAGCATAAATAATCCAGCTGCAGGACAAAAATCTAAACCTAGAACTATAAACTGAGAGGTGAAGCACACTCCACTAGTGTGCTATTGTCATAAATAAAGCCTAAGAGGAAAAAGCCTTTCATTAAAATTGCAACTATTACAAGAGAATAACTTTGTAAGTAATTTTAATTTTGTGTCCTAAATACTATTCAGGTGGCCAAAAGCATTACTAAAATACAGATTTTTAATGAGCTCCAAAGTTTATTTCTTTTTAGCCAAATAAAGAGGACATACCCCTTTGGTATAGAGCACTGCCACACACAGCAGCCCCCCTCCACTCACAGGTCTTCATACCGAGCATTATACCATGCTTAGTGTAGAACAGCATCAGCATTTCCTTCTGCTGGTTTTTCACCTTTACACAGCCTTATTACACACAGCCAGTGACCCAGCCATATTATTTATTGCTCAGACCCTTCTCAACTTAATATGCATTAAGTTCTCTTTATAGACCTGCATCTGAAAACACCCTTTCAAAACAGGCAAATAATCACCTCTGCTATTACTATTTTTGTTATTACTATGCTTTCAATACAATTTCAGAGGTAAGAAACAAGAAAGTAAAAACCCCTGATTGTGTATGACTCTTCTGGGCACCCTGTGAATGGATGGTAAAGTAAGGTGATACCATTAAAATTAAGATAGTCTGACAGCTTGCATTTTGCTATCATGAAGAGTTTCTTTTGTTTCTTTTAAGTAATAAGCTAGAAAATTTCCAGGCAAGGCAATATTTAAGAAAGTGCTAAGTAAAAAAAAGCTAACTCTCCAGTGGCTGCTAGAGCTTAGAGCTGCAAGTGCCTTTTTTCAAGATTTGAGTTCTCCAAAATGGATTTCTGGTAAGGCTTCCCACAAGCCCTGCATGTTTTGTAGTTAATTTCATCTTCTTCCAGGTCTGTCCTTGTCAAACTAGGAATGGGACTGATTAATGGTGCTCCTTTAGAAGTGGATGCTTCATACAGTTGATGGCCACTGCCAATCACTGAGACCTTACACGTATAAGGCTTATTTAAGAGAGGGGGAGAAAAATATCCCATAAAACTCCAGTGTCAAGGTGAAATTTTCTATCTTCCTGCTTCTGCTCCATCCTCACATACCCCAGACACATTCTGAAATTATTCCAGGACAGAAGCAACTGCACCTGTAAGACTGGACTAAACTGTCCAAGGGGAAAGGAGCTTAGGAGTTCAGCAGAACTGCATTAAGTTCTAAAAAATTCTTGCTATCTGTGGTAGTTCTCACTAAACAATATGAAAACTTTCTAGAAGCAATAAGCAGTTACTGTAGTTATGCTCATATTATTAAAAAAGGATCCCAGGCCCTATAATAGATTACTCAAAATAATCAGCAGAAAACATAAGCACACTAATTTTTTGTCCTCTGCTTGACTGTAATACTCAAATCTAGACCTTCTGAGGTCAGGAGCCTCACTCTTTCAATGTCAACAGCAAACCAGACCAATATACTTTTCATTACTTTCCCATGGGCCAGAAGTGTGGAGTGTCAGGAGGATGCAAGGCCCACTCCTGTGATGAAGTCTTCTGGTTGATAACTGCTCTTCTGCAGACAAAGCTGAGAGGGAACATTTGCCAAGCCTTCAATTGAAGGGAGCTCGGTGAAAGGAAGCTGGAAGAAAATACAGGGTGGATCCAACGAATGTGCTGTTCATTATGCAAGTGTACTCATTCAGAGGCCTCTTTATGTCACTCAGTATAAACAAATACCTGCAGCACTACCACGCAAGGCAAAAAAAGCCTTGTTGTGAAGCAGAGAGGCAGACTTGTTCAGACAGTTGTGGAGGTTATCACTATAACCTGTTTTAATATCAACATGTACACACACCCAGTTGTACTCTCTAAATCACAAAATCATCACATGTGGAACAAACATGATGATCATCATCATAAGGATTACACTTTTCTTTTTCTGTTTGTTTGTATTCAGAGCTCTTAATAGCTGTTTATATTGTTACTCTGGCAGTGACAACAGTTTGCATAGAACTCCTGGGTTCACATTAAGCTACCTGTCACATGGACTGACAGCAATGCAGTTGCAGTACATTGCCTGCTAGGGCAACACCTGAATACTACTTCCAGGCCACCCTACACGTGTAGACAGGAGCTACAACCACTGCACAGATGTATCAGACCTTCTTCTCCACCATAAAGTAGCTTTGTGCAAGAGCAGAACTGAGGCAGGACACAGGAAGGTCCACAAGGTGCTTACCAGCAGCCTGTCACTGAGCAGCAGGCTCAGTCTTTAGTCACTATTAGAGATGTTCTTGTTAAAGGGACTGAGGAAGGAGTAGCAAGGCTAGCACATTGTCCCTTTCACTGCTCCATCACCCTACAGCTTGCAGGAGCACTTCTTACTCTGTGAAAAAAAAAAGCAAGTCATTCTAGTTAACATCAAATGTCAACTAACCTTCTATGTGTGAGATTTTCTGACAAAATTAATACTTTATGGCTGCACATATACTAATAGTCCTGAAAAAATGGAAGAGGGGGGCAAATGTGGCACTTAGTCAAGGAAAGAAAAATGCAATGCAAAAAAAAATTTTTTTAAATATATTTATATATATGTATATATAGGTATAGAGATAGAATTGTTTCTGCTTCCTAATTACTAAAACAGCAACCTAAATACTAGATTAGATTACTACATTACTAAAACTCCACGGCTACACATGAACATACACAATGTCATAAAATTTCTGGTCTTTCACAGAAGTTATATGCTGATAAAACACCAGAACTCAGCAAAAGCTGATTTCTGATTTATATTGGCATAAGATCAGACTCAGGATGTTTGAGTAAATAAATTATATTTAAGTGTAATACAGATCCTCAAATCAGATTGACCACCCTCAAAGAAACTAATTTACACCACCAGCAGAGCTTACTGTATGCAAGTAATCCAGTAAGACTGTGTGACAAAACTCTCTTTATGCATGTAATACAGTTTCACAAAATTAATGCCCTTTTTACATTAAAATTCATCTAGGAAAACAAATGCTAATGTTGGAAGACCAACAACTAGTCTGATGTATGGATTCCAGGATGTTTCACAGGAAACTCTATGAGTCACTGGGCAGGGAGCATGAAAATCCCTGACCCTTATGTTATGATGTATGACTGAGGATTTACCAGTCCATGTGCACCAGGCAGGCCTAAAGCTTTGCAAGAGGTTCACAGCAGCCCCAAGTGAAATTAATATAGTCTAAAAAAGAAGACAAGATGCAAGTGGTAATACCTGGATTCCAAAGACTGTTTTTACATATGAAGATGAACTAATCTAGATTTTTATATTAAATGTCTACATGAGAACAAGAAGAAAAGGTAAGATGCTGGATACTACTGCCTTGGCTCTTCATTCCAAGAAGCCTTCCCCAAGACAGAGACCCACCAACATAAATAAATAAAAAAGTCAAACAAAATCCATAATAACACCTTCTTATTGTGGTCAAGGTCTCAAGTCAGCCCCAGGTATTCAAGGGAAGCAGAAGTCCTTTGCATATTGTACTCAAAACACTGGATATGGAGGACTGAAATCAAAGAATCACTTTATAGACCACATAGTTGGCAACATCCTTGCTTTGACAGATACCTCCTTCTCTGTATATAGTTTCTCAATGTGCTCTAGTCTGAGAGCTGGAAGAGGATGGCAGATTATTTAGCAGATGTCATTTTCTTAGTCAATGCACTTGGGTTATTTTCAAACCATTTAAAAAAAATATTTCCTGGTATAGATACAGGACTTTACAGAAAGAAAATGTGAAAGAAGATTTGGTTTGTTCCTGATAAACACATGATGGGTTTTGACCAATACATTGTTTTTCACCAAACTGAGAAAGATTCTTGACAAAATTAGGATCAGCTTGAAACCCTTGAGAACCCTTAAAAATAAGTGTAAAAGCAGACGCTTCAAGGTAAATTTGAAGGTTTTTTTCCTTTGAGACAACTTACGTAGGAGATTTGTTATTAGTATTTAAACCTCTAAACCACTGTGGTGTTATGCCTGAATATTCCCACTGGGAAACAAGGCAAAACACAAGTAAGTCTTATGTGATGGATACAAACTGCTAGGTTCTCTTCAAACCTTGGAGTCAGCTCTCAATGGAAGAGTAAGCAAGAAGTGTTCTATTTCTGCTAGTACACTTTTCATCTTGACAGCTGAAGATAAATGTCAGCCCAGAGATTCAAACCCTTGCCATGACTCTAACCATCAGCCTATTTTCAAGAAAATCAACCTATTAAGAGGTAATTTTTTCCTCCAATAAAACACAAAACAAACAAACAGAAAAACACAATGAAACTTTCTGTGCATCATGCATACAGATACAAACTGGTTAACTCTGGTGAAGAATGTATGCTTCTGGAGGCTGGCAATGATATAGACATCCAATTTTTATCTCTACATCCTTGTCTTGGTAACCAAACCCATTTATCAGTGTTGGCTGAAAGTCAGGACATCTGTTCCTGATGAAATTTTGACATTTCTAACTTTCCATTTCATTCCAAACTGGAAGAAAACCAAGTATTTTTCATGTTTCCTATAAATGCTCTAGAAAATAACAATTCCAGATTAGCACACGACAGTACCTCCAATTAGGAGACAGGATGTGTTTCTTGTGTCAAATATCAAACTGTTTCATTATCACCCCAACAAGTGACATTTTGAAATATCTCATTTTCTAGACTAGTCAATATTTTACATTCACTCCTTACGACTATTTTAATGTAATGATATTTTTTAAAAAATAGAAAAAAGCACATTGCATCAGAGTGATATGATGCCACTGTGGTATATAAATTATTCTCTGTCACACACACATACAAATATATTTTCAACTATGCATTTTATTACCAATATAAAGAATTAGTAAATGTGAAACTAAAGACTAGCTTCTCTCTTTTTTTCCCGTAAGTCTGATTTACTCTTATTATCTTGAACACAAAGGGAATAAAATCTTTTCCAGTAAGGCATGTGATTTCTGTTTTCTGTCATCTAAGCACCTTTCTGTGAATTTTTTCAGAACCAAAATCATCTTGAAGATATTGCAGTGTTGAGAAGAAACAACTTAAGGGGAACAAAACTAAAATTATCCTCAAAATGGCCTGTTATAATCAAATTTTATGCTGTAGGAGACTCAAAGCATTGATCCTAGAAAAGAACAGAATGTCTTTATTTCAAAGAAAGTCAGACTTCATTTCCATAAGGTAATTCCTGTCTTAGGTAGAGGAGGTCCACATCTATTTCTCAATTTACATCCTATCTGCTCACACATCAGACTACAATAAAATCAAAAGACCCATCCTACAGAAAATGGAAAAACCAGATGTCCATTCAAGCAAATGTTATGTGCTCTGCCCTAATTTTCTTCTGTAGGCTTACAGTGAACTTCAACTTAATCCTCTCCTATTCAGTTTTCCAACACAGTTTACAAACTTCATCCAGACATAGCTCTCAGGAGTGCCCTGGAGCCCTGCACTGATGCCATTCAGTGAGGTTTATGATTTCACACAGTCACCAAAGTTGGAAGAGACCTCTGGAGATCACCAAGTCCGCTGGATGGTCCATCAGTACAGGACCATGTACTGATGGTCCATCAGTACAGGACCATGCCCATGTTTTTTGAGTACATCCACAACTGGAGACTCCACAGCCTCTCTGGGTAACCTGTCACAGTGTTTCACCACCATCCCAAGAAAAAGTTTGTTATGCTTAAACAGAATTTCCTGCATATCAATTTCTTGTTGCATCTCGTCCTTTCACTGTACACCACTAAGAAGAATCTTTGTCCACCACCATTCCCAGGACTCCAACTACAGTTCAATTTGTCATTATCACAGCAATGCAATCACTGTTAATTTAGTACAAGTGTTG
Source organism: Pachycephala philippinensis (assembly GCA_013397055.1). Classification (NCBI taxonomy): domain Eukaryota; kingdom Metazoa; phylum Chordata; class Aves; order Passeriformes; genus Pachycephala; species Pachycephala philippinensis. The sequence goes on along the minus strand of VWZT01010676.1, from coordinate 30,715 downwards.
TAATACTGGGAAATGTTTGGTGCTGGTTCATATTTTCAGGCTACTCTCTTATCATATCAGTTCTCACCCTTCTCTGATACTAGTGTGTGGGAAAACTTGACAGATAAGAATCAACCACTCAATTACCACTCAATTATTGCTTCAATATATACACAACACGTTCCTGCTTGTGGTCTAACCACCTGCTTTTCTTTTTCTCAACAGTTTATTTCCAACATGATGCTCATAACAGGAATTAATTATATCCAACTGGACCTGATTGTCTCATCCAGCAGCATGCTTTGGACAACCACAAGTATTGAAGCAGGAAGTTTAAGAAAAATCTAATGGACAAATGCAGAAAAGCTTGTCAAGAAGCACATATTCATGACCCACTCATTTCCTAGAACTTTGTTTTCAACAGAAGCAGCTGGTCTTGACAAAGCACTGGTCTCATCTGCTATAGCAGAGCTCAGGAGAGCCGCACCCCTGACAGTCAACTGATGAGAGGCTGGAGCCCTCCAGCTCCCCAGCTTGCACAGGTCTCCTCCTGGTTGAGAAGTGCTACCTGAGTTCACCCACCACCCCAAAAATTTCTGAACTCACTTTCATTTCATGTAGATTTAATTTTGTCTGCTTTGTCGCACGGTAATGCCCAATGGTTTAGACTAGCATTCCACATCTACGCTGCCCACTTACAAAGTTTCAGCAGTTGCGATATCAAGGCTAATTTCTGTGCATCTTAAGGAACACACCCTGTTCAAGCAGTCCCCTTAGTAAAAGCACACCAAGTAGTCTATCTCCAGCTACAGAGGCAACTGCGTCTCAGCAATAGGGACGCAGTACATCACACAGTCACAACAGACACAAGCAACAGCAAGCACAAGGGATATTACAACGTACCACTCTGATCTTCCTTTCACATTACTTCTGTGATCAGGAACTGCTGTTGAGTAAGCTCTTTATTTTGAGCTATAGAGCACAGTCTTATTTCCAAATAAGCAATTCCCTGCCACTGCAGGAAAGCATCTCTCATTAGCCTAGGCAGTTTAGCTCGTTTGTACCCTTTCAAGGTAGACAGTATTGGTGCAAAATTTTCATAGTTTAAAGTTCTGTCAAACACCATAGCTAAGTATAAACTGAGAGTAGTTGTGAAAATATGGGAGTCACACGGACATGGTAAACGACAGTACCAGTGGAAGTTCAGGTGTCTATAGAATGTCATATAGAACTGAATTCAGTCAGGAACAGAGGTGAAAAGGGAGTGAAGAAATCCCAATGTTGAAGTGAGGGTTTCAGCATCATTTCTATTAAGCCTTTTTCTCTTTCTGTTTGTGGAACTAAAAAATACTAAGTTTATCTCAGAGGATGGCAAATGGGCAGTGAGTAGATGTGATGACAACACATGTAATGTTATTCCACTACTGATACAAATAGCTTTTGCAAATGATGGACAAACACTACTGCATGCACAAATACTCCTACAGCCTCAAGAATGTAAGATTTTATGCCAATGAACACATTCCAAGCTCTAATCTCTGTTTGTCCACCAGTGTTCACTATGTCAGCTAGATTTATTTTTTTAATATAGTACTATAGGTTATTGCCCTCATCCATACAGGAGAAACCAATACAGCAAAGATATCACTAAAAGGAAGCTTCTACTGCACTTGCACTGAGAAAAAATGCAAGTGATTCAGGTATTTTGTTTTAACTATCCTAGTGTCACCTGTGAGCACAAAGAAGGCTTTTCATCATTTCAGACCAAACTTTAAAATGCATCATTTACAACATTAAAACCAATTTTAGGTTAGTGAACCTGAAAGGTTCTTCATTAATACAAGGTAGTCTTGACAACCTTAGCATTTCATTCCTCCCTGTGCAAAACATAACTTGGATTAATAGCCAACATACAAATATATAGGTATCTTACATATTAAAAAATATATAACAGGGTTAACTGGATGTTGCGCTCCTTTGCAATTCTTAAACTTTCTCAGTAATTGTACAATTACCTTGAGAGTTAAAATTTGATTGTGCTACATCAGTAATAGTTACATGAGGCTTTACAATTGCTCAGAAATATTAAAGCTTAACAAGAGCAGAATTTGCTATTATGAGAGGTATTAACTACATAGGAAAAAAAAAAATTACAGTTTAGTCTCTGGTTTTTGTGCAGAAGTCACAGCTTTGTGTTACAGGTCCACCTGAAAACCATCTCTAAGATTACAACTGACTGTACTAAATACTCCAGTTCTCTCACCCTGGCTGCAATTTGACTACTTCAGAATAACCAGAAAGGCATGGCCAGAAACTGGTGGATGCCATATGGTGTAGAGTTAATCTTCTGTAAGGACTGTGCTAAAAGCACTTCCTCACAGAGGACAGAAGTTCTCAGCCCATCTGATTGTCAGAAACTGCTCACCTTAAAGCAAGTTATTAGTGATTCTTCCTGTTTCAAATGATCAGACCCGCATGTTTCCCTTCCTTTCCCTTGACCTGGATGTCCCCTAAAATCTCTAAGTGCCCAGTGAGTGAAGGTAGTCACTCTGGTGGGAGACACGAAGCCATCAAGCTGTTAGATGAACAACTCCAAGGAACTGTTCATACACATCACATGTATCTGACTGTCCATAACGCGTCATCTACAGTCTTAAGGATACTACTGGATATTGTATAAGGTTACATCACTTACAAAAGCTATATACTTTTATGCTGTAATTTAACTTTCTTCTCAAAACTCCAAGACCACCTCGAGACAGGCACAGAAACACCAAATGCTAATAAACTGTCAACCTACTGCAGGCATGGGATATTTAACAACTTGAGAAAAAAGAACAAACCTCCCCCCTCCCCTCCCAAATATGGTCAAATAAACACTGCTCAGCTCAGGTGTCAATCCTGTTGACAGAAACAAAGATTTAAGGGAACACAACATCCAAAATGTTCATTTATTAAATATTTTGCGTAGTCTTATAGGACACTGGTCTGCAGATGTGTAGAAAGGGGCAGCATACCAGAAGCTCTTCTTTTCCCAAGAACAAATCCTTGGCAAATGCCTATTAATCAGTGACAGAGGCAGAAGCAGGAGCAGCAAAAAGAGACACAGGTAATTTGGATCCAATTGTGCGGCTACAGGAATCCAGGCAGGAACCAAATTGGAGTTCCTATGAGTAACTGGAACCTGCACTCAGACAAAACCCCACTAACAGTGGCCCTACCTCAGTAATAGGCTCCCAGCACCCACTAGTGACCTGTCATTGAAACCTTTCCATGGGCAGAGCTGTGGTTTAGCTGTCATACTTTTCTCACATGGATATTTTAGGAATCAGTTTAATGGCCTTCTTTCTGGCGCTCAGCACGTATTTCCCATTTGACTCCTAACTTTAAGATTGACACAAATGCGCATCTGTAAATGGCCCTATACAAAGGACGTTCAAACAAGCGTGCATTTTATCCACTCCACCTTCTTTAAAGGAACACTCTAAGCTTATGTGTGAACACAAGGCTACATTACACAACAGAGATGTGCACCAGTCAGTACTGGCACGATCAGCGTGCGTGAGCGTACCCAGCACTCGTCTGAGCTGGTAAGACAGGCCAAGATAGACAACAGCTCTCCAGGTAAAACAATCATTTTGTTGGGAAGTATCTGCACGTGTTAGTGGCTGAAGCTCAACCCTGAAACCCAAGGAAACAAAAACTGGTTATACAAAGAAAAAGATAAATGACAGAAAATTAGTAACTTAAAAAAATACAAAGAAATGGATAGTACAATCAGCAAGATATAAAAGCATTTTACAGCTATTTACTGCTAAGGTTCTATTGCTACTTTTTAAAAAGAAATTGGTTTAAAGTTGAAAATAAATAGTTTTTTAAGTTATTTTCTTTCCAGTGTCTGTCTTTTCATAAAGTTAGCATTTTCCTGTTCAATTTCAATGGAATTAAGCATTTAGTAAGTAGTAATCACACAAAAAGAAAAAGCCCTACAGGTCATCTTATGAAAAAAATAAATTATTAAAAAAAAAAAAAAAAAAGAAAGAACTGAGAAAGTAATTGTCAGTGAACATATGCATCCACTTACACACAAGTGAATTACACCTGAATGATCAGATTTTGCCTAACACACAGGCAAGTAAGCAAAAAATCTATAAATATTAGAGCCTACAAAAAGGTTTCGACAGAAATAACCATCAGTGCCCCACCCAACCTCCCCAGATGAGGTTTTGGGCTGCTGGAAGTGCAGCAAGTTTGTACACTCTCTTCCAAAATTTGTATCCCGTCTAGCCTCCTTTTTGTTGTAAAAAACCACCGATACTAGATGTCCTAGGGAGTACAAAAATCAAATCTGTATGTATTCACTACACACCAGAAACACTTGTAAGACTGTATGTATTGTCTTCTGAATGCATTTTTATAGTTAGCAAAAAATACATATACATGCCCATAAAGTCATTGTATCATGTAACCCAGATCCACTACGAATTCTACTGTGTTATACTAAATGAGAGTCAGCCGAGGTTACCTTTGAGGCTGAATTATCACTATAAAGGCAAAGTTTCATATAAAAGCCATGAATTTCCATATGCTCTCAGCATTTTGATCGGAGTAATAGTAAATGATGTGGCTGGTTCAGTTCAACTCAGTGCAGCTGGAGGGCTGTTGCTATATATAATTAAGCTATCTCTGACCTTATGAGCCATTCTATCAACTGCAGAGTATCAGCATCACCTTTGAGAACTGCTCCCCATCAAGGCCAGATGACAACAAAAGCAGTATAAGCCTAGTTTGCTGATTCATGGAGTGATCTCATTAGATCTGAGCCCAAACTGCTGCTTACAAGATGAGGGAAATAAAATATAATGCAACTACAGTGCAAAGATGAAATATGAGTAACTTGAACAGATGAGCCAAGTGTGAAGAAAGCAGCAATATCAGACTACTTGACTCAGAAGATTGCTGGACCACATCAGAAATCCATTTAGTCAGGAATCCTTTTGGATTATTCAGTCAACTTCTCCCTTGAGAGAAGTCTCTAAAACAGAAGTGTTACCCTCTTGCTTTGTGTCCAAAAAGCACGCCAATTGGTGGGTGAATATTGTTTTTGTATAAGCACATACTCCTCACAGAAGACATACTTAGGAGTTTAGGAAAGGATGCTGCTTCTGAGCAGTGAGGTCTAGTGCAGAGGAAGAAGAGCCATGTTATCCTATAAACAAAAGAAGAAAACATGTATTTGCCCAGAACAACAAGTGTTTCTTTATCTTTTTTAGGGCAGTCAAAATTACAACACCCTGCTATTAGTAAGACCAGTTTCACTTCAGCTTTAACCTGTCTTTCCCACACTAGAACTGGAAAGGATCCAGGGAGACAGAGACTTATTATTGAGCTCTTACATTATCTGAAGGCATTGTATAGTACAGGGGGTATCCTTAATTGCTTACATGCCTTTAAAAAAAGTAGTAAGACACACAAAATGGATACATGCTACAGAGAAATATGTTCCCACATTACCACTGCATTGCTAAACTCCTGCTGTCTTCCAAATTACTAGGTAACGCTATCTTTGTGCTTAGTTATTATAGTTTTTTAAAATGTACTTTGTGTTTAAAGATATGAATGAGAAGAAAGGAAAAAGAGAAAAGACTGTTAAAGTATTTTAATACCTCATCCATAACTATGATAACCTCAGTAGATACATGCACTAAATCTCGTGTCTATGAGATTATACCTCAGACCAATGCTTATTTCAGGAGCACTCATCATCATCAGACCCACCTGCTGAAGCGATTGAGCATACAATTAATGTTCTAATCTACACTTTCCTTTCATTCAAGAGGGCTGGTCAGGGATAGCAGGACAAGGCAATCTATAAAAAGTAGCTCATTTGAAAGCAGAAAAAAAAAAAAAAAGAAGTGTCTAGATTATTTTCTTGGCTTGGTTAGCTGATTCACCAAACCAGCAACAAAACAACAACAACAAAAATCCCCGTAGGATTTGTAATATAATCTGTAAATAATACATGTATATGTAAAGAACAAAATTTCCAAGTTCTAACATTTCAATTCCACCTGCAAATATGTACACTCAAATACATATGTATATAGAATAGAAACATGTATGTCAACTTTTAGCATTTCAAGTTGTATCCCCCAAACACATCAAGAACTTTGTAAGCAAAGATATGTGAAGTCCAACTCCCCCAAACCGTATTTCTTACTACTGTGAGGATTCATGAAGTTAGTGACCCTTCCTATGAAGTACAGGAAGTAAAGCACACTACTCCAGCAGCCTAGCAGTCAGCTGCTATGAAGCAGTCTGAAAATAATGGATATAAAACACATAATCAGATTCTTAACACTTTGTGTCTGCTTACCTACCAGTATACAGAATTACAAGAGCACCTGTATTAGAGTTAGGGTGTCTTACAAAACAAAATAGAGAATACATTGATATTACAAATACTACAGTACAGTCATAGATCTAAAATAAATCTGCAAGTTTTTAGAATATATTACAGAATCTATTTTTATTTTTTCTTTAGCTGCTACCATTGAAACTGCAAAACATCTGCAAGAGCATGTTGCAGGATGCAGCATGTACATCAGTCATCCACAACTCCAGTTTTGAAAGAAAAACACGTTTTAATACACAGGAGAAAGAAAAAGAATTAATCTTAAAGATATTCGTCTCTTCCCCCTTCTAAACCTTGTATAATTGCAGACCTTTAATTGATGATATGCATGAAACATTTCTGTAGCTCCCAACAACCAAAGCACAGAAAACTGAAAAAACCAATTAACAATAAGCAATAAGGCTTGATCGTTCCCCCATTCGAAGTCATATACAATCCCCCTGTTTTCATCAGTGGAAACAGGTCCTTTTGCTTGGCCTGCTTTAATAAATGCTCTACATGAAAAATCCCTTGTACCATGCCATGTGGATTAATCCCACACAAAACTGCCTGATCCTACTCTCACAGCAGAGTTTTGAAATTGATTTTAATTCTAAAAGGAAAAAGTACATACCTAAGTAATTGTTAATAAAACATCTTTGGAGGTCTCTCAGCTACAATCAGGCTAGCAGAACACATTTCTAGATACAAATTTCAAAATCAGTCTAATGAATACAAGAAGATTTGAAAAAGTACTGATTTTCTCATCTGCATGTAAAACTAACACTTAAAAAGATAATGCATTGCAAAATTAAAAATTACTTTAATTGAATGAAGAAAAATAACCAGAGTAGGTGGATACAAACTACTACATAATCAGAGTAGCTTCTACAATGCTAACAACAGCCACAACAGAATTAGCAGAAATGTGAATTTAACTTGAGGCTGAAACTGTCTCTCTGACTAACTGTTCTTCCACCAAAACACAGTCCTGCTGTGATGCATATTGCAGTTCAGATGGCAAGAGATGCAATATCACGCACCCACTTTCAACACTCAAAAGTACACATCATACAGATTGCAAAGAAAAAAATTTAATGATTTGACATCATCTAAATACTTGTAATTGTACTCATTACTCCAGTTGTAACTATATTGCAGTATTTAACTCAATTGTTTCAATTAACTTTTCACAACCTCAGATTTTCAGGCAGATGACAACTTCTGCTGTCTTGTTCAGTAAATCTGTAAAGCAATACAGAAGTTAACAACAGCCTGAGACAGCTTGTTTTGCAAAACAAATATGGTCCTCTCAACCAAGCTAGGAAAACGGGCAAGTTCTAACCAGGGAGAGGGAATGCTTAGGAAATGTGAAGTGGTACCTGGCAGATCAGCTGTTTTATCATTTTTAAAGTATCTTTACAGCCCTTCTCTGGCATGTAGTAACTACCGGTCTTCCTTTATCTTCCTTGACTACCCTAACAGCATGCCTAGGAAGACAACACTGAAAACACGTAGGTGTTGGCATAAGGAATCGTTCTTTTGTTCTCTGCTGTTCAGGGAACACCACCTTTGTCAGGCGGCGCAGCAGCGTGCGCAAGTGAGCACCCACTTGGCTTCAGCTGCCTCCCCGTGACAGGCAGCCCCTGCTCAGCACCCGCACGGAAACACAGAAAATACAGTCACGGCTGACCGATCGCTAGTATGACGTCTTGTGTTTAAGTATACATATACACGTATTTATATGTTTGTGAAACGTGGGTTTTGAGTTCAGCAACCTCGAAGAGGGGTGAGTTTGGTTCAGAGATGAAAGTGTCTGCCGCGTTTCATCAGTGAGCTCCCACATCCTGACGGCCCCGGGAGTGTTCCGATACTCGACACGGAGCGCTCATTGATACCATTCGCACTGGCCACACAGAGCTCTGCTCAGCCCCGCTGCCCCGGGCTGCTCTCACTAAGAACTGCCCCTTCCCACCTGAGGCCCACGCTGACCAGCAGCGCCGCCGGCCGCCAGCTCCCCGCCGCCGCTCCCGGCCGCGCAGGGGACACAGCGCGAGCTTCGCCCGGGGTAACTCTCCAGAGAGCGGCCCTGCGTCGGGGGCACGGGCAAACTCTCCTGCCGGGACCGCTTCCCGCCGCGGCCCGTCGCCACCGCGCTTCTTGCGGAGCTTCCCTGAGGGAGGCGGACAGAACCCCGCCACAGCCCGTGGGTCGCGGGCAAGCGCCCCGATCCGCACAGGTGCCGGAGGGCCCTTCTGCCCCCGCCCGCCGCCGCCGGCGCAGGTGGCGGGCGGGCTGCGCCCATTCCCGGGCAGACCTCGCCTCCTAGCGCCCGCGCCCGGCCGCGCTGCAGGCAGCGGGAACGGCGCGCCGGCTGCCTCCCGAACCTCCCACCTTCCTGCATCGGGCCCGCTACGTGACCGACCGAGGGGGCAGGGAGAACGTAAGGGCCCGGTAAGGCCACCAGAGAAGCAGCGGCGGGGGAAGACGCTGAGCTGACAAGGCTCCTCAGCTGCCCTTGGGCCCGCCCAGCCCAGCCAAGCCCAGGGCGGCGCGGGGGACTCGGCGTTACCTTTCGAAGAGCAGCCGGATCATGAAGATGCAGAATGCCAGGGGGAAGGCGAGGTAGAGGTCCTCCGCCTGCGGGAAGGCGGCTTCCTCCGTGCTCTGCAGGTCCGCCCAGGTGACGTTGTGCGGCAGCCAGAACCGCTCGTTCCAGAACCAGGCGAGGATCCCTGCCATCTTTGCTTTGTCTGCCGCGGCCCCCCTCGCTCCGCTCCGCCCGCGGCGAGGCGCGTGTGAGCGGCTGCCGGGAGAGAGGAGGATGGAGGCGTGTGTCAGCCCCGCAGCCGCGGATGATGCTGCCAAGCGCCGCCNCCGGGCGGTCCGGAGCCGCCTTCCCCCGCCCCTTTCCCCTGCCGAAAGACCGCACCGAAGCCCGCAACTGAAGTGACGCGGCCCGAGCGAGCGGGGACCCCGTCCCAGGGGCGCTCACCGCGGCCGAGGCTGCCGGCAGCAGCGCTGTACCCACCGGACATAGCCTCCGCCTCAGCGCCGGCCCGGGGCCCCGCCGCCCTGGCGGCTTCGCGGCGTGTCACCCACCCGCCCCTTCACCGCCCAGCCGGGCTCACGGCGAGCCTGGAAAAGCTGTCGCCCGATTGGAATAGGCAGGTGGCAGCAGTGAAAAGCCCCCTATGAACTCTGCACAGCCACGCGGACCGGGGGCGGCTGCCGCAGTCCGGTTCCCGCGAGTGACCCCTGCCCGGAGCGCTGCTCCCGGCCCTCACGGCTGAGGTGTTTAACCGGGAGCGGGACTGTCCCGGGTGGAAGGACTCTCAAACATTCAATGACTTCACTCTGAACACGGGTACAGCAAACAGGCGTAAATGTGGCATGGAAAAGCGTCAGAAAACACACGACTCATCAGCAACAAGATTGAGGTTAGGACTGTGGTTTTGCATTCCTGGCTAAAGAAAACCTTTTTGGTTTTACGTAGGTTTTTACTTCTGATTCCTTGTCTCATTGCCATGTCTTGCTAGAGATACACTGCAAGAGGAAAACTACAATTGATTCCACTAAACTTTACAGCAGGCTTTAGGATAGCTATAGCCACAGGACTGTATGCATGGTGGTCCAGGCACACAAGAAATTACTTCAAATAGTAGGTGTACCGCTCCTGTAACATCACGATTTTGTCTGCCCTGCCTCGGTTTGTTTTAGATGGCTTCCGTTTTCTTCCCTGTATCACCATACTTTCCATCAGGCTATTGAATACTGAGACACAGACTTCTGCCCATGCCATACTTCAGAGTTTTATCATCCTGCTTTTATGTGTTATGCTAACTTGCTCTTTTCGCCCCACTGGCTCTATTTGCCCTTCCTGAAAAATTAATTGCACAGCTTCTCATGTTGGTGCTGCCATTTCTGTGCTGAATAAAATCGTAAGTCAAACATAATGCTGTGGAAAACACCACATCAATTTAAAGGAAGCAAACAACTTCTGTATGTGGAGATAATTTCCATCTAGAACATTTCAGGGAAGTTTCAGGAAATGCTTTGGCAGGATGGCTGACGAGCCATTCAGGTAAACCTGCCAGTGAATGTTTCTGTTTTATTGATGAGACAATTTCATAAGTGTCTGTATTATTATTCCAATTCAGTTATTGTGGTTGCTTCTTGGGGACAGAGTACAGACACCTAGTCCTTCAAATAGTCTGGAAAAAATGTGAGTTCTAGCACCACTGCCAGATCTGCCAGCCCCCATCTCTTCCTTCCCTTTGTCTAAGGATTATTCTCTTACATGAGCTGTCAAAATCCAAGGCTTTGCTGTAATTTCAGTTCAGAGGGAAAGCAGATCATGAGTTCCACACCCCTAATGAAGCTTTCCTCACATAAAAATAAGATTTTTTGAGCATAAGAAAACATTTCTTTGCTCAAATCAGCAAGACTGTTTTTATCCAGTACCAAAAAATTGCCTATCCTTCTTCCTTCCAACTTCTCTTCCTTGTTCTCACAGTCAGATTTCACCCTCTTCCAGCTGACCTAAAATTCCCCTAGAATTTCCCCTAGGAGCTTATCTTTCAGCATGCTCTCACAAACACCTGAGCTGGCTCCTGCACATATGCATATGCCTCTCAAATCGTCCAGATCACTCCATTTTCTGAATTGATGTGCATAAGTGAGTTTTAAATGGAGATTTGAGGGCATATCCTCAGAATGACCTCAGAGGCATCAAAGTCAAAATCTGATGAGAAGTTCTTTAGACATTATTTTAATATCTGTCAATACACAGATAACCATTTACTTCATTAATAATTGTATTTAAGGCAAAGGTATTCTTAATCAGAAAATCGGTGTCATTATCCCACAGCTGAAGGTGACCTGTCTTTTTGCAGCCTATTTCAATATTCCAATCAGTTTAGAAGTACATTCAATATTTATGTCTGTTTTCATTCCAATAAAGTATTTTTTCCCCAGTCAGTACTGAGACTCACAAGTGCTGGTGCTTTGCTTTGCTTATGTACAGATAAAGGAAAGGCACAGATCTTTGCAAAATGAACCTAGCAACAGTAATAATGTGATGATGCATAAGAGGTTAATTCCTGCTGAACAATTAGCGTAATTGACTTTTGTGTCAGACTAAAATTATGTTAGGACAATAGACCTCTAGGCGTATCTGAAAACGAATGACTGTTCTGAAATGTTTGGAAGGAGGACCAATTAAAAGCTTTTAATTGAATTCAAACTGTAGATGTAAGCCAAGATACAACTATGGAATGAGGATGCCTGAATACTGTGCTTTGAAGGGAGATATTACCACGACGGTTTTTTTCCTGTCCCCTAAAGTTGTAATATCACAAAATGGAGCCAAACAGAACCTTAAAAACGGTGGTTTCAGATGTGGTCTCATATCTTGAAGGAAGTTACTCCAAGATAGTGCTAAAACTTGGCTAAAAGAAGGTAAAGGGCTGAACCTGAGTCTGGTTCCTCAAAAACCCAGCCTGGGCACTTTGTAATTACTAACAAGAGTTAGTAATAACTAAACAAAAACAGATACACAGATTCTCCAAAAGTTACTGAACTTATGTTATTATTCCAAAAAAAGAAAAGAGAAAACTGACAGACTACACATTGCTAGTTCAGGACCTTGAGCCATATTGGTGGCCACCTGGAGGAGTTTGTCCACCGAAACAGGAAAAGCTGCAGAAAAACCTCTTGATTTTAAAGGACTGCTGAAGAATTGAAAGCAATCAGCCTTTTTTTTTTTTTTTGGTCTCATTTAGTCTACTGTATTTCTGTAGTAGCATCAGTCTTGCACGTAGGCAACTGTGATAAGTCTCTGGACCAGTCCCTTTAATGAACTGGGTAGTACAGGTGCCAATGACACAATCCACTGAGACTTCTTGTTATCCACATCGGAACTGGATTGCTCCTAAGCAGAAGAGATGGCTATGGTTGTTCCTTATAAAAGCATTGGAGCCACTCCCATTTCCATAGGTCAGTGTCATTAGACTGCTAATGATGTGCCGAGCAGAAGGGCCAAGAATTGCCTGGGTGTTGTGTGACTGCTCTGTGCCCTCCTGGGGAAGATGAATGACCATGGGCACGGGGGAAGTGGCAGTGCAAGTCATGGCAATGAGCTGTCATTCTTCTATCATGTCTTCTTGTGCTCCCTTCTAGCTTCTTGTGCTACTAGTTTTGCCAGCTTTTCTAATAATTTCACCTAAGAATCACACTAACAGAGCAGCAGTCTTCATTACAAAAGCTATGCTGGGCCAGTCACATCAGTCCTGACTCCTGTGTAGGGTTGTATTAGTCTGAAGAGACCAGTCTGGCTTCACACAATTACCAAACAATGTGCCCTGAATTCAAATCACTAGCAGAGCTCTGTGTAATAGCACTTAAAATACATCAATACAGAGGTGTCCCTAGGTTGCATCACTTCACAGCCTTCCAAATGTTTTATCTTGGCAGACAAGCAAGTTTTGTCACTTGGAAAGACATGCCATAGTAATTAGTTTGGCTGCTGTGGAAAGATACGTAGACAAATAGCCCTAGCTGAAAGAAAGGTTTACAGGCCGTGGGATGGTTTTTGCTTTGTGCTAGGCCCCAATTAAAGTCGAGACCTGAAGCAGAACTGCCCTGTGAGCACTGTTCAGAAGGAGAGGAGGAAGCCTGAGTCACTGTATGTCTCCATGCTTCCTTTGTCTTCATTGTTCACTTTCATTTGGCTTCCTGCTCTAGATTTCTAAAGAAAGCGTGCCAAAATGTATGTCTTAATTATGATACCATCATAGTTCACTTGATTGCAATGTTGCTTAACTACCCGCATGTATTCTAAACTAAACTAGGCCCACTCAAACTACAGTAAGAGTAGTCAGAGCCTTCCATACCAATTTTAAATAAATTATCCTGAAAAAAACCCTTATAATGAGGTTGTCAAACTCTGAGCAAAGACTGGCAGCTGGAAAAAGTGCTGGTTTTATCTTAGATACACTGTGTCACTCTTCAACTGGCCCTTCAGAAACATCTACTTCATGCCTATTCACATGGACAGGTTTGGTCTATAGAGTCACATTAGAATTTACGTAGTAAAGAGACTTTTCAAACCTGCATGATGTCAAAATTTACTGTATATTGTATGCATCTTGTCTGCCCAGCATCCAGACGTGCTCTGCAGGACTGCAGACTTTCAGTAGCCAGGCCTTGTTTCCACACTCTGTGAAATCTGGGCTCTGACCAACCACACTGGTGTGCCCAACTCGCCAATGAACATGCAATCTGGAGTCTCTGCCAGCTTTGTGTCAGCTATGAGGGGACAGACAATACCTGGCTCTCCATGCAATGAGAGCACTAATCTAGCATAAAAAGTCAGCTACTACAATGCTGACCTGTCATATCATTTACAGGGAATTCGCATTGTCAGTGTGAGCTTCTGCGAGATCAGTACCTCCTATCTCGTGGCTGTAAGCTGTGTTCCAGTCCTGGCAGCCTGGGAGTCATTTGCTGTCTTGTTAAACCACAGTCCCAAAAACTCCAGAAATTGCTGTCAAAACTAAATTTTCTTATTTACTAGTCATTTTCAGACAGCTTCCAAGGTAATTACATTTTGCACAGAAGAACATTCACCTGTTCATCTCAGTTTTTTCTTCAATGCTCATTTAACATCACTGTCACAATGTCATCCAGTAGTTACTTGGTAACACTTTGTGTTCATGTCTAAATGAAGCCAATGTTATTTAGTATTTGGTTTTAAGACCCCATCTAGATGTAAATTACTATTTGCCTGGGAGCTAGAGGACAGTTAACTGTCTGGCAATAAATTTGTATTTTCTTATCACAGATTTAAATATCTTCCTTATGAATTTCTCTGTACTTATGTCACACATGTACAGAATTTTATTTTCACCCAAAATATACATTTGGTTTGACTGAAACTATTGCTAAATTAATGCTGAATTTATTAAATTAACATTTTCATTTCCCTAAATCATCACATATATATTCTGACATTTTTAAACAAAAGCATCCATTTTTTATCTCATAAGGACATTGCAAGAATAACGTTCTTTCATTTTTATGTGACTTGGAAGTAAAATATAAATCAAAGGACAGGATAAAATCAGATACACATTGTATGATACACGTTTATCTTTAAAGCTCTACAGATAACACAGATAGTAATTACAAGATTCCCTTAGCTATACTGACAGTGTCAAAATTCTCAAGATTATAGGTCACACATTATTGCACTTAAATCAGTTAAGTGGAAAATGTACCAGAAATCTGAAGTAATAACTCAATGGGCCACACTCCCTGCTGGGCTAACTACGACTGTTTACGCTCTGTAGTGAATGTGACAACTTACTGTGTCCTGGAAATACACTCCACAAATGGAAGCTGACCATCTTATCTCCTCCCTCTGATACAGACCACAGCTGTTATGGGCACTGACACAGCAGATTAGTTAGGTATGGCTTTAAGCATTTTCTGAGTTGGAAATATAATACTCTATTTCTGTTTTCTCTGGGTTTGTGGAGAGGCAAAACCAGAGAAGAACACGTCAAGTTTTTCCAACTTTGTTTCAACCCCAGCATGTGTTCTCTCTTTTACAAGTTCGTGATGGATAACTAATAAACAGAAAAATGAGAGTACCTTCATCCCAGCTATGAAAAAGGGACTGTTTTTATTCCTCCCATGAAAACAAAAAGCACCAACATACTTTGTCTGCCAGATCATGTGTATAGGTACAATATTATTACACAAAACATTATATTTAAATCATATATTTAAACCTTGATTTAAATGTTGTATTTAGTCTTTGACCAGTGTCATAATTTTACCTTTTTCCTGTGGGTAACACTCCTCCACTTAGTGGCTGCAGCCCACTGGTATTCTTCAGAGCCTTTGTCTCCCTCCTGATACCCAAAGCTGCCATCCACCCTGCAAGTCAGCTGGTCAACCCAGGCTAATAGCTGCTTTGTGTCCAGGCACAGTAACATGGACACAGCAGCAAATCTGTTCAGGGATTTATCTCTCCAATTTATTCTTATCCACGGTGCTTTTTTGGGGGATAAATGGTGGCTTAGCTGTTTAGCAACTGTGTTTTTGATAAAAAGTGTAAAGATTTATAACTGTCAGTTCCAGCATCCAGGAGAGGAGATGAGGCAGGTTGTTCACCCTCACATAGTCTTGCTGTGTACACAAATAGGAAGCCTGCATGGATAATGTAATATGAATGAGTAAAAATGAGTACTTTGCTTTGTGCAATAACCCGGTAAACCTTCTCATCTGGAAGTAAAGACCTAGAGGAATCCAAGTAAATTTATCCTGAGATGTGCTAGTAAAAGAGGGAATAACCTCAACCATCCCCCCTGTACCCACTGACCATGACACGTGTGATATACAGAGCATCAGAGCTGCCCTTACTGTTCTGTTTGCTGTTAGGGAGAGAATTTGTACAGAATTTAATGCAATCAGTATAATTAATGTTGGTCGTGTCTAAAAAATCCAGGCAGTTGCTACTACCTCACTGTTTGATGTATAAACTGAATACTGAGGAACCAAACGAGTACAAAAGGTCCTCACTGCCAGAAGAGTTGGATTGCCAGCGTGATGCTAGACTACAGGAATACACAGCAAATACGCTGGTATACTCTTGCTGATGCTGCACAACATCTCAACACTCCTATTTCCAAGGGCTCAAGAATAGCACCATAATGATGTTTAGGGGATATTTACTGGAAGGACAAGGCAAAGCTGAAGAGGTTTTTTCAAGGATTTTACATTTCACAGGGCTCCAAAGGAATCACTAAGATTGTTTTATGGCAACTTCATTAAGAATTAATTTATCGAAAACATGTGCAATGCTGGCTTTTTATATGCTTGAAACATGAATTTATCAAAAAGTTCCAGAGAAGATCAACCAAGAGGAATGATTTTTCCTGGATCCTTGTTACTAAAAGTTTTTCATATTTGTAGGAAAGACTATACTTTCTGAAGTAATACTTTGTCTTGAAAAGGTAGAATTGGCTTCATTGCTGGATGACTTTTTGTGGGATTTTCCCCATTGCATTTTACACCAAGAGAAAGAAAGAGATGCTGAAAATTTGGACTCAGTTTCTTACTTTTCTCAGGTGTAGAGGAAAATCCTGGTGTGATCAAGGCTCCTCCTGCTCTGTAAAGTGAGGCTGATCCTAAAGTGACTGCATCACAGACGTCCTCATGGAATGATATGGAAGGCTGCAAAATTCCTGATTCAGCCTTGTGAACCCAACAAAAAGTACTTAGAAAGACATGCAGCTCTAAGTTCGTAATCTGCATATCTAACTATATCAACATTTTATCAAACAGGACTAAAAGTGGTTATTAGAAACCTATTTTTAGCATAACAAATGTAGGTAGAGTTGAGGTGATTTTTTTTAGAGAAGATTCCAAACATAAAATGTCTGTTTCTTTTGACCTAGAAGCCAGAGTTCTTAAAAGCATGTAGTGTTAAGAAAAAAAACCATTAGGTATTAGTGGTTTTGTGGTTTTATATAATTTGTGTACAATCACAGAATGGGTCGAGTTGGAAGGGACCACAGTGGGTCATGTGGTCCAACCTCCCTGCTCAATCAGGTTCACCCTAGAGCACAGGATTGCACCCAGAGGGTTCTTGAATATCTCCAGGTAAGGAGACTCCACAACCTTTCTTGGCAATCTGTTCCAGTGTGTGGTCACCCACACGGTAAAAAAGTCCTTCCTAATATTCAGGTGGAACTTCCTGTGCATCAGTTTCTGTGCATTTCGCAGCGTAGCCCAGGATACCATCTGCCTTCTTGGCCACAAGGACACACTGCTGTCTTAGGGACAGCTTGCTGTCCACCAGGACCCCCAGGTCCCCAGCCTGTACTGGCGTATGGGGTTATTCTCCCCCAGATGCAGGACTAAGAGATCCTGCATTTGCCTTTCTTGCATTTCAGTTCTTGTCTGCCCATCTCTATGATCTGTCAAGGTCCTTCTGAAGGGCTGCACAGCCCTCTGGGGTATCGGCTGCTCCCTCCAGCTTTGTGTCATCAGTCAACTTGCTGAGGAGGCATCTACCCCTTCATCCAAATCACTGACAAATAAGTTAAACAATACTCCAGTATTGAGCCTTTGGGGACCACCACTAGTGACAGACCTCAAACTAGACCCTGTCCCACTGATTATGACCCTTTAGGATGTGCCATTCAGTCAGTTTTCAATCCACATCACTGTCCGCTCATTCAGTCCACACTTTCTGAGCTTGCCTATGAGGCTGTTGTGAGAAACAGTGTTGAAAGTCTTGCTGAAGGCTTTTGATACTGTTGCCAAAGGCCTTGCAATCCATTTCTGAAGTCAGTGGCAGTTTTGTGTCTGACTTCAAAGGAATATTACCAGACTCACAGAAAAGGCAGGGGCTGAGCTTATTATTTTCTCTCTGTCATCAGGTTGTTGCTATTTTGCTGTAACTAGTGTGCATTTAAACTTCATATAAATTGGAAACAAAAAATAGGAGAAGCCTATTTGAAGGCTGATTTGAAGGCTATTTGAAGGCTGATTAGACCTACCATCTAATGAATTTCTATAAAACTGATCTGAACAAATCAGGTACACCAAAGAATAACTTTCTGGAAATAGAATTTTGGTGGAGGGCATCCTTTTGCCACATGCAGTGCAGCTGTACTATTTCATTCATTTCCCAGTTAATGGTAGACATTGTTGAGGCTGGTGGTCTTCATTCCAGACTAACCTAATTCAAGTTATCACACTACACGCTGATCAGCACTGCTGCCAAACACTGCTCGTGCTATTGCTGCCTCCTTACACTCTGGCTTTTGTTGCAGGGCTGAGGAAGCCTTTCCTTTTGCACAGTGAAGGGGGCCAGGCTAGAATTTGGGAACTTTGCAAACATAAACCATACACTGGAAACTACTTTTTGTAAGCTAACCCACTTCATAAAAGACCAGAATAAATACAGCTGCAAAAGTTCAGGGGTTTCCCTGGTGGACAAGGTCCATATCAAGACAGCTAAATTAAACAGGAGTACTCTGAAGCAAGCAAATGAAGGCAGCTGAATAATATCAATTAACATTGGCAGACCTTCCTTAAAAAAAAAAAAAAAAATTCCCCAAAGTTTCAGTCAATACAATGAGTTTTTCTTGGAAAGCATACTCCATAGGGAAAAAAATGTAACTTAATTTTAATCCTAATCTTTTAACTACCATTCTCATCACTGTCATTATTTGCTATTGTTTATCAATAAAAGAGGCTTTCATTTACTAAAACCCTAAGTAATTAAATCTCAGGAAGAAAATGCTGTTTCTAGAAATAAGAACTCATCACAGAAACAAATGAAATAATGCAAACCACAATGCATTCATTTCTAACTGTGCACTTAGGATATCAGCAGAGGATGAAGATGCAGCTGACTTGGCCCCGAAGTGTTGGTAGGGGAAGTAGGAAAGGGAGTTAAAGGGACATAGTTTAAGTAAGGTAAATACTATCTTTCTTTATCCTGTTGCACCTTCCAGTGGATTTGATCACCAAGTACAACTTACTTTTGTTCTGCCTTCGGGAAGAGAAACACTCTGACATTATTACAGCTGAACCCACATCTCTTCAATGAGATCAGCGCTCTCCAGTCTCACCACAACCGATTCAGGTTCTTCCGTCTTCTTTTTTGGAGCTCAGTTTATGCTGCTTGTGATAACCTGTGGCCCTTATAAATGGGGAACAGAGCTGCTGCCTCACTTACGGAACAAGATATGCCTGCACCATAACAAACTTTTTCAGGAAACGATAGACAAGGCAGGCAGTGTCCTGTAGCTATATAATGTCAAACACAAAAACTCTTCACATGAGCTGTGGTTTAAAGAGTCAGACACACAGAGCTGCATTGAATTCCAAAACATACCACCCCCCAATTTGCCTGTCTTTAAATAAATGCCACTTACTTAAAACACATTAATGTTGTGTTACATTTTTTAAGTCCTCTAGAGGACAGCTTGGAGGGCAGGCTGTCGGGGACTGGATAGGCACAGTTCTACCATTTTAATGAAAATATTGGGTAGTTTATACCTTGAGTTTTTACTGAAAAGCAAAATAAAAACTCTCTGGCATGTTATTTTGTGTCATATGCTGTACCTTCCTGCTATGTGAATGTTTACATCCTGTTTGAAGTCAGTCAGCAGGTACACTCACAATACAACTGCTATAATCCAGTATGTACGCAAGATATTCCCTGTGCCATAACAGCATGTTTGATGTATTTATTTCACTACAATATTCCATAGGTCAGTCTGAAAGGAGAGGGTCCAAACAAAGTCTTGGGATTAAACCCTCAACACACATCTTGTAAGATTTATACACAAGAGTATATTGAGTCAGGCTCTGTAGTATTATAAAATGCAGAAAAATCCCACTTCATAAATACTAGCATTTTGTCAGCATCTATACACTTAAGTTTTAATGACTTTTAAAATTAAAGGAAATATAGTAAAATAGGAAAATCTTTCCAGCTTTTCCTTTGGTAAATTTAGTCCATTGTGTTGAACTGTGTTTCACCAAACCTATTACATAATATAGAACAAACTGAGGAGGAATTAAGCAATCATAACACTGACCACTAAACAAAGTGCAAGCATCTGCAAGGGGGGGCTGAGCTAATAACAGTGTGGATAGTTACCATGTGAGGGAGCACTTAATGTCAATTTGTCAACTCCTTTTAACCACACTTGGCAGTGGCAATTTTCTCCTTTTATTTTTGCTCTACCAATCAGTAACTGTAAAAAGACCAGCAGCCAGTGCTGTGCAGGTGTTCTTTTGTAACAAGATAACATTAATTAGGTATTTAAATCTGTAATTGCTGTTTATTTCCTTGACTTTCCGCATCAACAATTTCTTAATTCTTTCTTTCTGCAGACTTTTTTAACCTTCTAAGCCATTTGTTCTTTCTCACTTGCCAGCCTCTCTTCTGTTCTTTCTTGTGTATGTGGTCATTTGCCCACTCACTTATTATTCAAACTCAATGCTCAGTAAATTTAAGCCACTAAAATATGTATCTTTTCTCTGCGGTATTATTTGAGACAGTTACTGTGTTTATTAGTGCACTCACAGAATTATGATGTTCTGTTTGATTTCATGCTGATTTGATTACTAGATTATCCTAGAAACCAAAAGAAACCAGCAAAGAGTATAGAGGTAGAGGCTGTTTCAAACAGGAATTAATTAAGAGGGTACTAAAATATGCTTTTAAAATCATTCAGCCAGAAATGTTGAAGATAGTTGTCATGTTTACCAAAACATTTTCAGCATGTTTAGTCATCCCATAAGCCAGCATGAAGCAAGGCAAATACGAGCAAGGATACATCTAATACCAATTGGATGTGAAACAATATTAGCAGATTTTCAATTTTAGGATGAAAAAAGGTACCTGCTGTAAAGAGTGCATATTGCCAAGGAGATAAATGGATTTGTGTTTTTTAAAACATCATCTCTCATTCTTTGTCTACCTCAGCATTTACTGTTAATTCTGCAAAACGCTGAGGTAACAGAGAAAAAGAGTGACTGAAAGGCCCATCAGAAAGGCTCCCAGCAGCAGAATTTTGTTGCCACTGACTTCAGAGGAGCAGGAAGCAGCACTAGCAGATGCCTGAGCTCTGATGGTAACTCTGACTCAAGGATCAGGTGAAGCAGATATGAAGAGAACTGCACCTGACAATAAATTATTTAAGGGTGATAAGACCTCTGTCTGCCTGGAAGGAGTAGACATCAGTAGCTTGTCCCCAGCACAGCACTTACCTTAAGGGACATTTCATATGCTATTTCCCAATCCGGTACCTAAAAAAATACAAAATTAGCTTATTGAGCCATGACTTGTCAATGAGATTTGCTAGTAGAGCAACCACTGAGTGCCCCTTTTTGGGATGGCCATAATACTGGGTGACAGCTGACAGTATGTCTGTGTTAGCTATATAGAAGTACTGTAATTGGAAAGCAGATCCACCTTTGATTAGCAGTTAATTGTTCCCCTGTCATTACAGAAATTATAACACATTTCAGGTGAGTACCATGGTATTTTCCAGCAATCTGTTAATAGCAAGCTTCCTCTCATCTTATCCACTGCTGTTGACACACATCAGGATGGACATTGAAGAAAAGATTCTTAACAATCTTTACCTTCCCAGGCTAGCTATTAAAGGCCCTAAAAAAAAGTATGCATAATTTGAAGATGCTTTGGTGGTTTTACAAGTAGGACAAATGCATCTCTGTACGTGGCTCAAACTACATACCTATGCCAATCAAATGCCATTATTCTTCTCCTGGTGCAGTAACCGATACTGTGCCAAAGGCCAACTGTCTAGCAGCTTTGACTTCTGAGTTTACCATTTTTCTAAGCTTATTATTCCAAATCCTTAAGTCCTGTGACCTTCTTCTTTCAATGTAATTCCATTTTATACATATGACTCTACAGCTGCTCCTCAGCACTGATCTAATCCTATCAATTTTGCCTATTAAGTCACTAGGTGTATTTCCTTCCACAGACCTACTATAGGATTGTGAGATGGTGACTAAGAGATCCTTTTGTCACCATGACTCTTGGCCTTATTTCCCAACACATTGATTTGTGCCTTCTCCATCATTTCATTTAGCTGTAGGTTTCTAGTTCTCCTTGATTTCAGAGCTTCTTAAAGAAACATTTTATCAATTTTAAGACTCCTCCTTCTTAAAAAATGAGCTGTATGTAAGGAGGTGAACAGAGGAGTGTAATGTTATAAATAACTCAGCTGGTGGGACAAGATTTCTAAACCAAAGCACAGTTTAGTCTTCCTGCAACTCTGAGCAGCATAAGCATCCCATTACTTCTGAAACTCTATTGTCTCAGTGAAGCCCTGCTACCCCCCTTAACATTAATTTTTACCTTTTAAAAATAGCAGAAACAGTATACAGCACTTTTTGTCTTCAAGGACAAACAAGGGACTGCATTCCTCTTCTTTTGAGGCTGAATCTTAACGAATTTCAAGGGGGAGAAAAGAATACTCTAATGAACATATTTGCCAGCCTGAATTCTGAATTACCTCACAGCATTCACCACAGCTGGTCTATCAGAGCCTCTGTTAGTTATACCTTTTTTTTCTGATATCCTTGAGGTGTGTGGCTGATAACCACATCAGGATTTGAGCAGTTCCAAATATTCTCCTAGTCAGCTAACCACATGCATCTACAGCTCTCCTCATTTGCCTGGTTCCGGTGACAGCTGTGTAGCTCTGAAACACAAACCAGAAACAAAGTATGTGTGAAATTGTATGCAATCCATAGCAACTGGAATCAGAGCAGCAGGATCCTACTTTTGCCATGTACCTCTGGAAACAAGGGGGACAGCATGGAAGCAGTAACTTCTGCTCCCTATTAAAATATTTTGGCCATCCTATCCTGATCCATGCCTCTGTGACTGCAGACAAGGTCATGAGTCCTTCATTCTCAGCTTCTGCCCCAGGCCAAAAGGACATCCTCCATAGTCCTGCACTGATTCTGGTACTTGTGGGCTGGCAGGCAGCAACAAACAAAATTTAATGAGGAAGGGCTGACACTGAGTAAAGAAGACAAGATATAATGCATATTCAGAAATGTGCAAGGAAGACAAATGCACAAGAAACAGGAGCTGGAGAGCTGGTTGGTTACACGTCCTGGCATTTTCTGCATAACTGGAAATCTATTGCACATATCCAGGATGGTTGTATCCTGTTCCCAAGCCCCCAGCTTATCAAGCCTGGCTGGGCAGCCCTTGCAAGTCTGAAGTTGGATCTGAAAGAATCAAGAAAACATGCAACATCTATCCTAACTGCTTGAACAAAATAGATCCAGGACTGTAGATAAGGGATTAATAAAAAGAGAAAAGGCACTAAACTGGTGAATTTATATTAATTACAGGCAAGGCTACAATTTTCAGGTCATTGCATCTCTGCTATTCCAATAGCTGTAGGGACTTAATCCTCATCTATCTTGACTGCACACTGTGTGGGTTAATTGGCATTTCTGCATAAACTATAATATATGAAGTGTGCTAGTAAATTTTAAGAGTCCTTAAAAAGTATTAACTGCTTAGAAAATTAGTAATATATGGATAACTGAGTTCTGAAAGTCATACTACATTTAAACATCAATTTTAAATCACTTCAAATTTCAGCAATAAACACCTACAAATCACCCTTTCTGAGAATCAGCAAAAAGACAGGCCAGAAGCTAAGGAAGATTAGCAGTTGGAGGAAAAAATAATTGACTTGCCCCTCCATTATGCTTCAGGCTTCTAGACTAGGATTAACTCACAGAGAAATCTGTTTAATGCACCTTCGAATTCCTTGTTTTCTGATGCCATGACCTGGGGGAGAGCAGGCTGGGGCTCATCAGGCAGCTGGGAGGGACAGAAATGATGTAGATTGACTTCTACCTGTCACTGCTACAAGGGTGCCTGGTGCCCCACCACAGCGGTGGCCTCGGTGGAGCACCTGGCTTTGGTGTGGCATAGCCCACGCTGCCCTGTGCTCCCACCTACCCCTGGGCTCCCACAGGGGCTGCCCTCCTGCCTCCCGTGCTAATGGCAGGTGGGCCAGCAGGGCACAGTGCAGGGGGTCCACTCCCTTTTGCAACTGATGATGAATGTGGAATACACTAATTAAATGTAAACAAGTAGAGTCACACCCTTCCAAAGAGAACTGCACACTGCAATGCCACGTGTGTGAACATGCCAGGAGGGAAACATGCCACAGGGATGAGCAACAGCTGCAGCCCACGTGCTGCCCACATGCCCCAGGTTCTGGAAGGCACAGTGGGACTGTCCTGCAGTCATTCATGCTGGTGGACTCTTGTAGGTGTCATTACATGTCAAAGTTCTTTTCTGTGACAGATTTCCCCATGGGAGAAGTCATTTTACTCCAATTGCTTTGCATACATTCCCATAGCAAAGACACAGTCTTATCCTGGGGCATTCCTCCTGGCTGCACACTAGCAGACACAATACTGAAGAACGTGCAACATCTACCGTATGTTAAAGTCACCCCAAGGGCTAGATGTCCGGAAGAGCATTATGCAGAACTGAGGCCACAATTTAAAAAAAGCCAAACCATCAACCCTTGGGAGTCTGGGGACCATGTTCTAGCAGGAAGGTAGGAGGCTGGTAATGATATTGTGTAACTCCCTGGAAGTCTGCGTGATGCGGCCCCACCTGTAAGGCAAATTCTGCTGTTTGGAAATCTGGCCTCCTTGTGCACATGCTGTGTGGAAACCGAGTGTTGCAAATAGTCAGCTTTCTGGCATGCAAGAGTTTCAGGCAGTGGCATTTGCTGGCAGCAAGATCATATCCGTCTTGCCAGGCTGGGAACGGGGAGAAAGGGATACCCCATCACGAAAAATCCTTCAGTTCACTTGGCAGCTGTTATCCTTATGTGCCCTGTGGCTATGCTTGCTCTACTGACACTCTGCTAGAGAAAGCTTCAATTTAACATGCACTGTTTATTAACACCTTTTCAAATCCTAGTGTAAACCAAGCTGTGAAAAGTTTGCAGTCATGAGCTGGTTAAAATTAACCCTAGCATAAGGTCCAGGGTTTAGCTTGAAAAGCTAACAGCAGATAAACCACAGACTCTCATTGCACCAGAACAAAAGCAGTTACTGGGTGATTGCTCACCGTTTAAATGCCGCATTAGGAATACTAATATCTGGATGAAGTGTACTCATTTTTCTATGACTGCTTTGTTCTGAAATACTAATATAAGATGAGCAAATTGTATTCTGATGTGTTTTAATTGGAGACATCCGTAACACAAATAGTTTCAAACTACTTCCTTCTACCTGCAACTAGCCTGCTCCTCACCAAAGGGGCTCCTCACTTAAAAGGAAGACTGTCCCAGTACCCCGCCCTTGTCACAAATACAAAGCAATCTCCCTGTGGAAAAAAAGCGAAGATACCTGAAAACTTCAAGCAGCTACAGCCAGAGGACACTTCCCTTCGACACAGTTTTACAGAGGCCTCTCCTGTTTGAGGTTCAAGATCCCTACTGCACAAGAAATCCTGCTTTGCTGGGAGAACCTGCCGTAATCCCTTGGCCCGCTGTGCTGTGAGGCCTGCAGGAGGACAGAGCAGAGGCTCTGGAGCAGAGCCGAGCTGATGACTGCAGGAGGCTGAAGGAAGACATCATGTCAGAGAGAGACACGTGGTGAGAATCCAGCCCAGAGGGTTCAGAGCAGACACAGCCTTTGCAGGTGGCCTGGGAGGAGGCTCTGCAGCTCCTCTGACACATAGTGCAGGCCATCAGAAACAGACCCAAAGGCACGTTCCAGCCCTCTCAATTAGTGTCTGAAATTCATCATCAGGCACATGCTGCTTTAGTATTTTGTATCATGATGATTGATAGTCAGTGCAGTTAAGGCAATTGATACATTTCCAAAAGGTAAGGTCAAAAACCTAATATTTTGATGTGTCCCAGAACAAATCAAGAACTTGGCAGCTGAATCAGACCCAGGATTCCTTTCATCTGCCAGCAGTATATACAAGATGTTTCAGAAGAATATGTAAGACCTCTGCAGCCAGCATATGAGGGAAACATTGTGTCTTTTATTCTCACCCTACACACGCTTTAGATTTCTTCCCGATCTAATGGAGATTTTGTAAATACCAAAAAATATCTTTCAGAGAGCTTTGACCATAGTTACAACTCTGCTATTTGTTATTTAGAGAAACTCTGACTATCATTTGTCAGCCTTCATAATTTTCCTCATGCTGGAGGAATACAAAGATTATATTAGCAGTCCAGTGTAGAGCCTCATTACTTTTGTATGCCTGTTCTTTAATTTAATTGAATGTTGCCTTGTTCTTGCCTATAAAAGTACTGCAGACAGAAAACTTCAAGCAAGTTCATAATATTATTTTTTATCTATCATGTCCTTATTTATCTCCACATTAAAGCAAACATATCTTGTATTTTAAACTTGTCTCCATGTGAGAGTTTTTTCCATTCCCTTGATTCCATTTCTATATTTTTTTGATTCACCTTTATTTCTGAAACCACTCTAACTAGTTCTTTGATATCCTTTTTGATGTGTAGTTACAAAGACCACGCAACTGATGCTGCAGTATCAATACAAACAATGACAGATTTTTCCCAGCACAGTGTATCTGCCATTCTTTTCTTCCCCTTTAATGGCTTGTTTGATCTTTTGGCCACCAAAGATCACTCGTTTGATCTTTTGCCCATTGAGGAACCTGCAGTGATGCTTCATTTTAAGTTGTAAATTAGTTTGTACTCCTATTAGACGTATGATTAATTTAATTTTTCACTTTCAATCTACAGTAGATTGCATATCTCAGCACTGAAAAATCTTTTCTGTCTCATCTGAGAAACTTCAAAGAGACCCTTTTTAAATGTACCCCTCTCTTTTTATAAGCTCTGCTTTCTCCTAGATAATTTCCTAGATGACAGCTTCCTAGATAATTTCAGTTTCTTTTCTGTTGTGGAAGTAAGCTGGGGTGATAAAAAAAAAAACTTCTTTTTTATACTTTTTTATTTACCTTTATGTTACAATTTCACAACATAAAAAGTGTGA
This sequence comes from Pachycephala philippinensis, assembly GCA_013397055.1. Classification (NCBI taxonomy): domain Eukaryota; kingdom Metazoa; phylum Chordata; class Aves; order Passeriformes; genus Pachycephala; species Pachycephala philippinensis. The sequence continues at coordinate 3,738 of VWZT01010676.1, read as the reverse complement.
GAAATATATGACTTTGGAGGGACTGTTGGGTAAGTTTTTAAGGCTATTTTAATACTGTCTCTTTTGGCAATTATGGAACAAGCCTGTTTGCTCTAAGTTTTTTAAAACCTTACTTAAAAATTTATTTAGGAACCCCAGTAAATCAAGTTTATTCAATTAATTAGAGGTACCTTTTTTTTCAACCTTAAAAAAAAAAAAGGAAAATAACTTTCTATTAGTTACCTAAATTAAACATAATGATGCTGCTCTATTAATATGTTAATGGGAAGATTTTGATCGTTTCAGTAACACCAGAGCATATATGCTTCCCCTTTTTGTTTGATACTTTCTGGCCGTATCAGCCACAACAAGCCTTCAATAACACTTGTGTGAACAATCTGATCAAAGATTTCTTTGAAACTGAGAATTAAGTGCTTTGCTCTACACCAAATGAACTGTTTAGCAGCACTTCTCATCATGAGTACACTATGAAATACTTTTGTGAAACCAGTTTAGCAGAGCTGCCTAACAACTGGCTGCATAAGGACTTCTATCAAAAGAGTGAGCTCCTTCTATATCTTCATTTCAGCTTTCAAAAATTTATTTTGGCCTTTATGTCAAATACGTTCCACTGCTGTCTCAAAACAAAAGATTAGCAAGCTACTTAAACGCTTGCAACCATTTATCGTTGTGTCAGGAGGAAAAATCTGTAAAAACATAGAAAAATGGTAACTTGATTAAGATGTAAGAATAAGAAAGGGAACCAGAACCAGCTCGAGAGCCAAGGAATATGCATTCATGTTTGTATGTCTGTGAATGGAACACAACATGGCCTTAGACAAATTGCTTCATATCACTGTAGTTCTGCTTCCTCTCCAGCTGTCAAACAGGGATAATTTTAGTCTGCAGGACAGGAAAAAATGTAATTTCCACAGTAAATAGGTAGTGTGGTAGTGTATGATATTACTGGCAGAGTCCTACAGTCCACTAGGACTCTTGGTGATTAGTCCTGAAATTTGGATCCCATGTGCATCCAAACACACTTGGTCTGTGCAGAGTTCAGGCACTGTTTCTAGCTTGATCTCTTGCATTTTCAGTGGAGGCAGGACCTGGCAGCTCAGCTCTTCAGTGTTCTTAAGCTACCCCTGGTACCTGTCTGTATGGCACTTAGAAGTGTTTTGCTGACTGGCAAGCTGATTGATAGGCTTGACCTCCTGTCATACTAACTGCACACAGTAACTTGTTACTCACTTATAACCCTCAGTCATACCAGATTACTTGATCGTGGAGAGCTGAGCCCCCCCAGGACACTCGTTAGAAGCACCATTACACCAAGCGAAATCTGTTCAGATAAAGTCCCCACACACCTCTAGAAGAATCTGCTCTGGTCAGTCTGTGCTTGCCCTCCTTGGGAGCTGATCTCCTGATTGGCTTAGATGAGAAAACTCCCAATACTGCCCTGCAGCGATCAGCCACTGAGAACAAAAGCATCTCCAAGAATGTATCCTTATGCAAGTCATTTACCACCTGCTCTACACCAGCTGAAAAGGGAATTTTAGCTTCCGGCAGCCTAATTTAGTGTGTATTGGTGCAGGTCTAAGTGCTCAGACGAAGGGTGAAACAAAAGCTGCTGTCATTCTGAGTATCTCATTGAACTCCTTTAGTTATCAATAGCACTTGGGACCATAAAAGTACTGGGGAATGGAGTCAGGTGTGTCTCATTTTCCTGTGCGTCTCTTGCACAGTTTTGGGGGAGGAGAGCTCAGCAGAGGTCTCTCAAAAGGTAGCATTGATCCTGCTACCACTGCTGAGCCTTCCCGGTGTGCTGCACATTTCCCTCTGCCAGTTAATGCTTAGAACTGACACCAAATAAAGTGAGTTTGAGTCAAAAATAGTTATTTCAGAAGGAGCTGTTTCGCATTCTTCCCCACCATTCCCCATCCTTTCCTTTTGCTGTTCTCACAGTCTTCCCACAGCAGCTGCAGGTAATATAGTTGTTGGTGTTGATGTCAGAAGTCCCTCAGGAACCTAATCACCGATTTGCAAAACTGATGCTGTTTGACTCTAAAATGTCAAATACTCATCAACAAGATGCAGCTTCTCTGCAGTGATCAGCACTGTGACTTGGAGCACCATTCATGCTGGCCATGTTAAAGTGGTATCATTGAATTGAAAAGCAGGGTAATATGAGGGCAGTGAAGGACTTGCCCTTTGTAAGTTTGGCCGCTCATTCCAGGGTTTTGGAATATGGAAAAGCTGCCTACAGTATTGACTTTACTAATAAGAAGACAGTTCCTCCTGTGAGGAAGCAATGATTTCTACAGTAACGTGTAAGGGTTGGATGTATGGAATCAGCTGCAAGATAACTACAGCTTGTTGCAAATAAAGGACTTTAAAGCAGACAGCCTCCCAGAACAAGCTTCTTCCTGGACACTGATAAGAGCAGGGAAATCTGCCCCTGAGCATGCAAGATTTATCCCTGGAAGTGGAACTGTCAAAAAATACAGCCCACACGAAACTTCCATCTGGCTGATGATACTTACTTCCTTGGAAGCTTTCTTGCTTATCTTGTTTATCCTCCTTTATAAAATGCATTAAAACAGGGAAATCTAAGGCTGACTTTGAATTTCACTTGCCATACTGTGTGGGTCCTGCACCAGTGGTATAACAGATCCAAATGAAAGAGACTTCAGTGATGATTCTTTATTAGTAATAGGTTGATACAAACTTTACAGCTATATACACTATTTTCTAAATATCTTAGCAGGATGCAACACTGACTTTTGGATCCTATTAACATGGGAAACCAATTATAGTTTTTCCTTCCTTCATATACAACAGGACAAATACACTTCAGGTGACTTTTATCATCCTTTTAATGTCTTGTTTGTTCATGTGGTTTGTTTATTTGCATGAAGAGTGCTTGTTTTTCATGTGTAATAAAACTGTCCCAGGTTCAATCATCACATCGAAAAGTCAAGAACTCCAGAGATACAAAACTGGTCCCAGATAAATTTTCTGATCGTCCGTACTTTGAAAGAAAACTTTTATTAAAAGTAAGACTTGGGTATAAATTGATGAGATGGTCTATCACCTCAGATCCCTGTGTTTCCATGTGATGCTTTATGGCAACGTGGACAGTTCCTCATAAATCACAGGACAGAAGACATGTAGGGACTAATAACTTAGTATTCTATTAGCTTTTTTCACCCAAATATTAATTAGGTCTCACTGTACACATCAGGATACCGCAATACAATGAAAACAACTCAAATGCACTGTAAGAGATGTTTTAAGGAAGTATCTTCAACTACCATTGTTTTAATATTTTGTTGCAACCATCAGTTAGTATTTCCTCTCGGAAGTATTTGTGCATTGACATGCATCCACTTATATTAATGCTCATATCTCAAGGCAAAAATAGACTCTGAAATTAAAACTGAATAGTTAACCTTGAATACACCTTCCATATTTTCATATGTAAATTTCTCCTATTTACTGACAGACTCTTACAAAGATATTTTATTGACCAGGTTAAATGGATATTCAGGGTCCTTTAAAAAATTGTCATTACTGAAGACCTAATTCATGTGTTTTATTACATATATCTTTTTCAAAAACTAGGGAGCATGTCTATTCTCTCATGGCTAAATATAAATATTCTTTTGGAGGTGACACAGGTTCTTTCATTTGCTGGACTGTTCCAGAGGTACCTTAATGTGCTTGAGAGGGGGGCTGAAGTTCAAGAAAGCCAAGTGC
>VWZT01010675.1:3395-13771 GCA_013397055.1 Pachycephala philippinensis | reverse complement strand
CAAATGATCTATTTTTACAAATAAACCTGATTTTTAACCCTATTTATCAAGGGGGGAGGCAGCCCCCAAAGAAAACACATTTCATGCAGGGAAGGCAAAGCCTGTGTTTGCAACAGGGTTGTAAAGGGAAGATGCTCCAAATGATCTATTTTTAGAAAGAAACCTGATTTTTAACCCTCTTTATCATAGGGGGAGGCCACCCCTAAAGAAAACATTTCATGTGGGGAAGGCAAAGCAAAACTTGTGTTTGCAACTGGTTTGTAACAGAAAGATGCTGCAAATGATCTATTTTTACAAATAAACCTGATTTTTAACCCTATTTATCATGGGGAGAGGCAGCCCCTAAAGAAAATACATTTCATGTGGGGAAGGCAAAGCCTGTGTTTGCAATGGGGTTATAAAAGAAAGATGCTCCAAATGATCTATTTTTAAAAAGAAACCTGACTTTTAACCCTATTTATCACAGGGGAGGCAGCTACTAAAGAAAACGTTTCATGTGGGGAAGGCAAAGCCAAGCCTGTTGTAAAGGAAAGATGCTCCAAATGACCTATTTTTACAAATAAACCTGATTTTTAACCCTATTTATCGTGGGTGGGTGCAGCTCCAGGGTGCTGGTGGATGTGGTGCCCTCAGTCCTCACCTGCAGGTTTGTGCTTTCCCTGCTGGTGAGGAGATACCACTTTCCTGCTCTGCCAAGGATCCAGCAGGGAATATTTGCAGCTGGATTGTATTTCTGAGGCATCCAGGTGGTGATGCCTTACATTTTAACTTTTCTATGTTTCAAACCCTGCATTCCCAGTGTGTAACTCTGCAGTGCCCTGCAGCCTGGGAGCTGCTGCTCTCTCATGCTGAGACAGACAGAACAAAGCCTCTCCAGGCTGCTCTCCAAGGACACCCAGCCCGGCCTAGGCCCAAAATGTGTAACCCAGCATCTTGAGAAGGGGGGCAAGCTGAGGGCAAATTCCATCATTAGCTAAAGTTGAATTGGTGCAATTGGGTTGAGATGCAAATGGAGCAAAGCTATAAAAGTGTGAAGAACTCGTGACTCGGGGTCCATCTTGGGTGCAGCCTTTGGCCTGCCCAGGGTGTGCCTCTGAAGGCCTTTCAAATAAATATCCACCTTTATTCCCTCACTCCTGTCCAGTCTCTGGTTCTAGGTTGGCCTCTTTAGGTATCAGTGGAATCTCTGCATTTAATTCCATAAAAACAACCAAGAAGCCCCTCTGCAGGAGCACTGCTGGGGTGCTGTGCTGGGAACGCTCCTGGAGGCATCGAACAGAGAATTCAGGGAGCATTTTGGGGATGTGACACCCACAAGAGGTCTTTTGAGTGTTTGCCCAATTCTCATTTTGTTTACCTGCATCTCCCTCCCGGAGCAGTGTCACTCTGCTGGGACACACCTTGGCTTTGCCTTCCCCACGTGAAATGTATTTTCTTTAGGGGCTGCCTCCCCCCATGATAAATAGGGTTAAAAATCAGGTTTATTTGTAAAAATAGATCATTTGGAGCATCCTTCTGTCACAAACCTTTGTCAGGAAGCCCAAAACTCGGAATAATCTGCTCCACAAGGGTCTAAAAAGGGAATTTCTGCCCCATGGGGTGGGGAAGGAGAATTAAAAATGGGGTTTTTAACAAGAATGGTAATAAATCTCTGTCAAAGGGCACATTTGGGTGAGTTCAAGCAGGAGGGACACCCCGATGTCCTGCAGTGACAAAGCCACCACGCTCAGATCCTGCTGGTTTCTTTTTCCAGGAGTTCATGACACAAATCCCATGCCCAGGAGCTGGGACCAGCGCTGCAGATCCCTCAGCCAACACCCTCTGCCATCCTCCCGGAGCCCGGGGCTGCTCCAGGAGCAATTCCAGGAGCAATTCCAGGGAATGGTGCCTTCGCTGGTGAGGTTCAAAGGGAGGAACTTGGATGCTCAGCTGCAAACACAGCAGGGTGAGCTGGAGGTGAAATTCCCGACCCCCTGCTTTTGTTTCTGAGGATTTTTGCAGGACAAAGCCACGTCCTGCTCCCGACCCTCCCCTCCTGACACCCCTGTGCCGGACACCTGAGCAGCGCTGGGGCTCCGATTTCCCAGCTGGATGTGCTCAAAAAGCCCCCCAGTTTTGCTTTTCTCATGATTGAGAAACCCAAAGGCCTCATGTGACTTTGTAGATGACTTCACACATTCAGAGAGCAGGAAGGAAGCAGAGCTGCTCTCGCTTCGCTTTCCGTGGGGCGGCTGCGAATTCGACCTCATTAACTAGCAGTGCTCGGAGGGACCCGAAAATGACCCCCCAAACCCCCCCTGAGCCCCCCAAATGCTGCTGCCTCAACATCAAGACAGCGACAGTGGCCCTGGGGATCTTCCACATGGTGAGTTCTGGGCCTGGGAGGGGGACAGGGAGAGGGAGACAGGAAAACAGAGGTGGAAGCTTTCCAGGAAGCACAGTTGTTGTGGCTCACAGCGCTCCCTGACACTGGAATGTTCTCTGCTCCCAAAAGGAAAACCCAATGATTTAAGAGGGATGAACAAAAGAAGGTGGTGGGGGAAAGGGAGAAGCGGAATTCGCCGTACTGGGAGGGGTTTTGAAGGATTTTTTCCCTGGCTCTGCCAATTGGAGCTCAGGGAAACTCGCTCTGCTTCCTGTTTGTCTGCTCAGTGCAGGAGCTGTGACCCGAGCGTATCCCGAACCTGCGGGGTGGGAACGGGCAGCACTGGCAGTGGGAATGTGGGAATGGGTCCCTGGAGGGATTTGGGAGCTGGATGAGCAGAGGGGGATGGGCAGAGCTGCCTCCTCTGTCTCTCTTTCGGGTTCCATTGGGATCACGGCCGTGTCCAGCTCCCGGGCAGCCGGAGGAGCTGCTCGGGGCAGGGATGGCAGAGCAGGAGCGCCTGGAGGCTCCTCTCTCCCACGCTCCCGGCTGCACCCAGGAGCTTTAGGTGCTTTCAGCCCTCCTGAGCATGTGGTTTCTTGCATGGTTGGATTACTAAAATAACTGTGTGCTGCGCTGGGTGTGCACAGTCAGGGTTTGGGGCCTGCGGGGTGAGAACGGGGCTCTCGCAGGTTCCTTGGATGGGAGAGGTGGAGCTGGGGACTGCAGCCTGCAGCAATCCCATGGGAATGGTAGCTGTGGCATGGGAAGGACATTCCATGGTCCCACCACAGCTCTGGGTGTGCAGAGTCAGGCCTGGGAGCCCTTGGGGTGATACAGGGGCTCTCACCACTCCTTGCCCAGGAGAGGGGCACTGGGGGGACCTGCAGCCTGCAGCAATCCCATGGGATGGCAGCTGTGGCACGGGACGGACGTTCCATGGTCCCACCGCAGTTCTGGGTGGGCACAGTCAGGGTTTGGGGCCTGTAGGGTGATAAAGGGGCTCTCACCACTCCCTGCACAGCAGAGGGGCACTGCAGGTTGCAGAAATCCCATGGGAATGGCAGCTGTGGCATGGGAAGGACATTCAAGGTCCTCCCGCTGGAGCAGCAGGAGCTGTACCATCCTTTTTACCCCTGGAAAACAGGGTAATTTTCGGATAAGTCTTGTCATAATTCTTTCAGAGATATCACACAGTACCAACCATTTTTTCCTCCTGCCTCTTCTCTCCCTTTCTGACGGTGCAGCTGCAGCTGGGCAGGGGGAAGGAAAGGGAAAAGGGGATTTACACCTCGGCTGATTTGCTCCATCAGCGCTGGGGGCTTGGAGCAGGATAAATTCCTGCTGCAGGTCCCAGGGATGAATCACAGCCGGGCTGGGTGAGAGCAGAGTCATCAAAGAGCTCTCAGGCTCTGTGGTGATGTCCTGTCCTCCATAAATCAGCTCTGCCTCGCTGCTGATCTCTTCAGAGACAGCTGGAATAAATCCTGGGCATTCTGGAGCAGACGGGGAAGGAGAAGGAGGGGAGTGAGGAGGGGATGGGGTGGTGTGGCCAGCAAAGCTCCGCTGGGTCTGGGAAGTGACCTGCGGGTGACTTTCAAAGCCAGCACTGAGGGTTTTGTGCTGCTCATCAGCTCCTCCAGCCAGGAACAGGCGTCAAGGTGCTTGACAGAGAGATTCAAGATCAGGGCTGGAAATTTGCTGCTGTGCAGGCTCAGATTCATTTCCTGCTGGTCCTTGATTAGAGCCAGAGGAGCCTTGGGAAGCAGCATCTGCACCTTGTCTGGCCTCAGCCACACTTCAGCTCCTCTCTTTGGCAGCTCTGTGACTCACAGAGCAGAAATTCACCTCTGGAACCCTCCCAGGTCCTGTCCTCACCCCTGGACACGGCTCAGGCGAGCCCAGAGTGAGATTCACTGAGCTCTCACCAGGCTGGGGCTGAGCCAGGGGTCCCTCAGAGCCCGAGCTGCTCCTCCTGGAACAGCAAAAACAAAGGAGGCAGCAGGAAAAGATGAAATGTTGTGAAAGGAAACCAGATGGGAACTATCAGCACTCCTCACTTCATCTTCGCCAGCCACAGGAGCCGCTTGGGAATCCGAGAGAGAAAATGTGAAGCTCTGACAAGGCAGTGTTCATGTGTGGTGCTCTTTGTGCTGGGTGTCCCCTGCTCGTGTCAGAACCCCCCAGCACCCCGGGGACCCCGTGTCTGTCCCCTGTGACCACAGCCAAGCCACCCTGTCCCCTGTGACCACATCCAGGCCACCCNCCACAACCAGAGCACCCTGTCCCTGCCCCTGTCCCCAGGGCACAGCCAGAGCACCCTGTCCCTGTCCCCACTGACCCCTGCCAGGCCACCCTGTCCCTGTCCCCAGTGCCCCCCGTTCCCCAAGGCTTCACGCTCCCCTTGCAGAAGTCCCCGCTGTGAAGCAGGAGAGGAGCAGCCTCACCCCTGGGCCACGAGCACGGGGATAAATCACTCAGAGATCAGTCAAGCTGCAAATATTTCAGGAGAATAAAGGCACAACGGGACCTCTAAGGGCAGTTTAACCCCAGGGCAGCTGCAGCGGGATCATCCCCAGGGAACAGGGGCTGTGTGGGGCAGATTCTGCTGTTGAGACACCCCGATTTATCTGCCTTGATTTAATGGCTGGATTTAGCTCAGTCCTACATTATTTCAGCAAATCATGGAATCACAGAATGTCCTGAGCTGGAAGGGACCCCCAGGGATCATCAATCCTAACTCCAGGCCCTGCCCAGACACCCCAACAATCCCCCTCTGTGCATCCCTGGCAGCGCTGCCCAAACGCTCCTGGAGCTCTGGCAGCCTCGGGGCCGTGCCCATTCCCTGGGGAGCCTGGGCAGTGCCCAGCACCCTCTGGGGGAAGAACCTTTCCCTGATCTCAGCCTGAGCCTGCCCTGGCCCAGCTCCGGCTGTTCATTTCCTGGGGATTCAAATTTCTTCCACCAAGGAATGCAAAGCTTCTTTTACGCAGAGGCAGCAACGAGGTGAGGGGACTGCTCCAGATGTTCCAGGTGTGGGAGATAAGGGAGAAGGGGCTGGGGAGGGGCTGGGAATTGGCAGTGAATTGAGTACCTGGAAGTGAAATCTCCTATTTTAAACCTGATGTGACATTGAAAAGGGAAAGGGAACTGGAGACTCTGAGAGTCTTGTCTGTCTGAAATGTGAAGTTTTTAGTTTCTGCTGGAGCTGAGGGGTGGATCTGCAGTGGGAGCTGAGCAAGGAGTGCAGGGCAGGCACCACATCCACCCTCCTCTGCTTTGTTCCCAAAAGGCCCCTCTGCAGAGGGCTCATCCCCTTGGATATGCATTCCCTGCAGGAATACAGAGGGTGCCACACTCCAGTGCCAAAGCCAGCTGCTGAAGAGGTGCCCTGGTGCTGGCCTGGCTCTCCATGCCCAGGGAAAGGCCTGCAGGTCTCTGCCCCCTCACAGCTCAGTGCTGCTTTCTTTCTACACAAAACAGAAAAGCTTACACCGAATTTTGCCATAGAAGTCTCCTGAACCTCTCAGGCTGGGCTGGGGTTTCCTGCCACGCTCTTATCTTGTGTGCCCACACTTGGTCTGGGTTGTGTGGCTCATTTCCCCACCAGCAAGGAAACCAGGGCCTCTTTTCTCTCTGGCAGACATCACAGAGGGCTCTTCACGCTGCACTCTGGGTCAGTATGGGATGGGAGCATTTGGGGTTTGCTGTCCTGCTCTCACCCACTCCTCTTTCAGGAACAAATCTGATATTCAGGGCCCAGCTCAGCCATTTCGCTCAGGCCTCCTTTTAAGTGAAGCCTGAAAAAGCAATTTCTGCCCCTCTTTCCCACGCTGGCAATTGAGGGGTTGCAGCAACAGCAGAAATAAGGGAAGCAAAACTTCTCTGGGAGCTGGAACACGAAAGCTCTCAGCCACCTCACAGCCAAGTGTGATCTCCACGTGTCTTCATCCCTCCCATCCCGAGGGACACCAGCAGCTGCAGAGACACTTTGGATCGATGCAATTTCATCCTTGACAGGGCTCAGAGCCGCCGTGGGATCTGAGATGCTGTTCCATTACCCTGAACTCGTGTTAACTTTGTCGTGTCCTCGTGTAATGACAGCTGGATATTCCTCCTTTTCCTGCCAGCTCACAGGCAAATTGCAAAGTTCATTTACTTGATGGAAAAAAGGGAAGGCAGCAGAGTGACTCTTGGACAAGCTGGTATCAGACAGGCCCAGGGAAAGCCTGACACATCCTTCCTTCTAATTCAGACTCGGGATTTTAAATTCAGAGGGACAGGGAGGGACAGGGAGGGCCAGGGGGTCCCGTCTGCAGCAGCAGTCTGAGGTTGGGGTGCTTGCTCTGGGAGTGCCACAGCTCTGCTGGAAGCTGCAGCTGCAGCTGGGGGCTCAGAAAGGCAATGAATTTGGTTTTGAAGAGTTTCAAGGTCTTCTGCAGCGGGCACAGAGGCAGAGGGAGGGGCTGTGCTCAGCTCCTGCCACCTCCCAGCCTCGCTTCCCCCTTCCTGGGGCAAGGCAGAGCCTTCCCTCGCACAGCTCCTGTGCAGGGCAGCTCAGCACCCCTGGCTGGGCATTCCCGCTGCCCAAAGCCTGCCTGGATCCCTCTGAAAATCCAGAACCATCCTCTGCTCCCTGCCCAGCCCCTGCAGCAGCTGTTTCTGTGCTGTTCCCAACACCCCCGGTTTGCAAACACGAGCCCAGACCGCAGCGGTGCCACTTCCTCCTCGCCCACGGCGCTGCTCGGGGCCGTGGTTGAAGTGAAAGGTTGGTGCAGCTCTGCTGGAGAAGTTGTTTCACCCCTGCCCGAGCTGGTGCTGATGTGGGTGGCAGAGAGGGCCTGGCTCCCTGCAGCCCTGCGGGGCCAGAGGGTCAGGCTCACGGAATGGGGCAGCTGGAGGGATCCCAGAGGGTCGCTGGTGCCACCCCCCTGCTCCAGCAGGGCCATCCCAGAGCACAGGGCACGGGATTGTGTCCGTGTGGCTCTGGAATATCCCAGGGAGGAGACTCCAGCCCCTCTCTGGGCCCTGTCCAGGGCTGGGCACTGCCTGGGGCACAAGTTCTGCCTCCTGTGCAGGGGAATTGGAACAGTCCCTGCCTGTTCCTCTAGGGCCCCCAGAACAGAACCTGGACCCTGCTCGGAGCCTTCCTGCACCCAGGGACACCCAGGGATGGACAGGGACACACAGGGGACAGACAGGGTGCCCAGAGCAGCTGTGGCTGCCCCTGGATCCCTGGCAGTGCCCAAGGCCAGGCTGGACGGGGCTGGGAGCAGCCTGGGACAGTGGGAGGTGTCCCTGCCACGGCAGGGTGGGATGGGATGAGCTTTCCAATCCCTGCTTTCCAGTTCCTCCCAACCCAGACGTTTCTGTGATTCCGTGATTCCATGGAGGTCTCCTAAGCTGGGCTCAGACATGGATTTTTCACTGCATCATCCCTGTGGAGTGCAGCAGCTCAGGGCCAGGACTGAGCCCACAGCTCTGGACCTCCCTCCACCTCCCAGCTCGTTAAACTCAGGACAGGACGAGCCCTGCAGTCCAGGGTTTGATGCTCCGATTGGAAAACTTGGAGAAAACCATTCTGGTTCAATGTAAAAAAGAACATTTGGAGATTTTCCTCAAATAATAAAAGAAGGAAAGTGATGGTTTTGTCACTGGAGTGGCACAGCCGCACTTACAGGAAGATCTTAAATCCTTTTTGTGTTTCTTTTTACACCTCAGAATACTGGAATTGCATTTCACTCAACTCTGGAGCAAAATGCAATTTCAAAATGTAAAGCCAGGATAAAAACCATTAAAACAAATCCATTGACTTTGTCATTTCTCCATCCTCCTTCTGCTGGCAGTGAAACCCAAAATATGAATAAAGTGATAACTTTTGTCTCAGAGTTTCCTGGGATTTAAACCCTTCGTGTTCGGCTCACTTGGAGACTCATCCATCCAGTGTTCCCTGGAGATACATTCACTGCTGGGAATTTGGCCCAAGACCCCTGAATTGTGTTTTTTGCTTTGTTCTCCAGGTCATGAGCGCCCTGCTGCTGATCGAGTATTCCCTGGAGGTGGCCAACGGGAAGGGCTTCTGCAAAGACCTGGCCAAGGATTACTACAGAATTGGTGGGTCCTGGGAATGCTGGGAAGCAGCTGTGGGGCAGGGAGGGATCCTGCATTGCTCCCTCTGCCTTTTTCACCAAAGAATTTGGAATTCTGGGTCAAAAGCTCAGGAAGGAATTTAGGCTCTGTTTGGGCTTTGCTTTAGGCCAAGGCTGTGCTGGTTTTAATGTGGAACCAAAGTAGTTTTTATTTCAGCCCAAACTCCGCAGCACCCTCCAAGTCCTCCAGCTCCCTCTGGAATCTCCTCTGGATTCCCCTGGCAATCCAGATTTCCCTTCCACTCCCTTTTCCCCATGATGATGATCATTCCCAATGATCCTGTGGATCATTCCAGCCTCACACTCACTTCTGACCTCCTTCACATTCTAACATTTCCAGGGAACACTGAAGTGTCCCAGAACTCCTCAATGGACAGCAGGGACAAATCCCACCCCACACTGATCCCATGGATGTGGGGCTGTGGGACATTGCCACCAACACCCCTCCAAGCCATGGAGCCATTCCCATGGAGCCATTCCTGTGGAACCATTCCCGTGGAACCATTCCCATGGAGCCATTCCCATGGAGCCATTCTCATGGAGCCATTCTCATAGAGCCATTTCCATGGAACCATTTCCATGGAGCCATTCCTGTGGAACTATTCCCATGGAACCATTCCCATGGAACCATTCACATGGAGCCATTCCCATGGAACCATTTCCATGAAACCATTCCCATGGAGCCATTCCCATGGAGCCATTTCCATGGAGCCATTCTCATAGAGCCGTTTCCATGGAGCCATTCTCATAGAGCCATTTCCATGGAACCATTTCCATGGAGCCATTCCTGTGGAACTATTCCCATGGAACCATTCCCATGGAGCCATTCCGATGGAGTTCCTGCCTCCCAGCTGGACAGAGCCCCACCACCCCTCCTTTCCCCCATCCCCGGATTCTCCCAGCCCCTGGTGTATTTTTCCAGAACATTTGTGGCTGGAAGAGGCAGTCAGGCTGTCACATAGCTCACAATTCCTGAAGGATCGAATTCCCACTGAAGGATCCAGCTCAGATCCTTGCAAAGGCCTGGAGCTGCCTCATGAGGTGCCATCCAAAAATCCCAACTCCGGAACCCTCAGCCAGGAGGTTCTGCAGGAGCTGTTTGCAGACAACAGCTGCTGGGGTTTTCCTTTCTTGAGTCATTTTCCGTGTAAAACCACACGCTGAGATAACCCCAGAGCAAAAAAAGGAACCCGGGCTCCCTCCCTGCCCTGTCCATGCCCAAGGAGAGAAAAACACAGCCCCTGGCAGCCAGGAATTGCTGCTCCCTGCTTTCCCAGAGTGGCTTTCCCCCGGCTGAAAATTCCCTGTACACAGAGGAAAAGGAGGCTGAGGACAGATTCCTGCACATTCCAAACCCTCCTGTCCCCAGGGTAGGAGTCAGAAATAGGGAGAAGCACCACACCAGGAACAGGCACTGCCTGGTGAAGTTATAAAAGCTGGGTTCACGTTTTTCCAAGGAAAGAGGCGCCACTGGGATCCCCCAGGGCTGTTTGACATCAGCACCCAAGGGTTCAGTTCATCCAACAGAATCATGGAATGGCGTGGGTGGGAAGAGACTTCAACCGCCCAGTTCCAAGGTGAAGTGAGTGAAAAATGGGAATTTGGGTGAGTCCTGCTGCAAGGAACCCGAGCAAGGGGCAGTGCAATGATTCCCACCTTCCCCACGGAGCATTATTCCCAAATATTCCCGGGGGGGATGGAGGCTCTGCTCAGCTCAGCCCCAACGCAGGGGGTGAACCCCTTCCTGCAGAGATTTCCCGGGATGGGAACAGGGAATGGCCCAGCACAAAGAACCCAGGAGCATCCATCCATCCATCCATCCATCCATCCATCCATCCATCCATCCATCCATCCATCCATCC
>VWZT01010674.1:44025-59686 GCA_013397055.1 Pachycephala philippinensis | reverse complement strand
CCCTAACCCTAGCCCTAACCCTAACCCTAGCCCTAACCCTGACCTAACAGAGGTGCTGGTGATGAGTGCCAGGGGAAGCCTCCAGTGATGCCTGTGGTGAGCAGAACTCCCCAAGCACTTACAGATGAAGATCCAGGGCTCAGGACTCAGGGTTTGGGGTTTGTGCAGTGCCCACCCCAAGCCAGGACCCTTTGGAGCAGGAAAGGGCTGAGGAGTTTGTAAGAAGGGGCAGTGCCCACCCGAGCCACCCAACCAGGCTCTGCTGAGGCTTGGCTGCAAACCCTCCCCTCGCTGTGCCCAAGGCTCCTGCTCTCTCAGGAGAAGGTTCTGGACTCCCCCGTGACCTTGCAATGAAGCAGATGAATTCCCCTGCTCAGCCTCAGGATGCAGCACACATTTCTGCCCAGGGCGGCCCCATTTTTCACGGAGATTATTCCAGCCACATCTCCATGATAAAGGGTTATTTTAAGGACAATACAAAAGATGCTCATATCTGTCTTGATATAAAGGCATAAAGAATTCTGCCTCAGCTCTCTCTCCTCCTGCTCTCTCTCCTCCTGAACCTGCAGAGGATTTTTCTTACCTGTCTTTGAGGCTGAACATTTCCTCAAGGACTCTGAGCAGGAGGCCTGGTGGAAGAGGCTTGAGCAGGAGTGATCATAGCTCAGATTTCGCAGAAAATTAACTCATTTATTTTCATATTTGCACCCAGTTGGGCCAGGAGGTGACTCTGCTGTTGTCAATCACAGATCAAGTTAAATCAGTGGTCTCATCAACCCCTCCTCTTGTGGGGATCAAGCCAAGGAGAAGGAAAGAAAGTCACCCGAGATAATTGGCTGTACATAGAGCAGCTTTCAGCATTTGTGGAAGTTGCTGGCAAATGCAGGGGTCAGGAAATTATTTGTCTGGTTGTCTTTATGCAAAGATAAAACTCGAAAAGCAGCAGAAAAGTAGACAGAGAAGAGCTGAAAAATATCCTTGGGTACAATCAGAGAACCACGGAGTGGGAAGGGATGCTCAAGGACCATCCAGTCCCACTCCTGGCCCTGCACAGACACCCCAAAAACCTCACCCTGGGACTGGTCATCCTCCAGTGTCAACATTATTTCTTAGGCCGATAAAGGTTTTTATTACACAAAAAAACTCAGATAGAAAAGGTATTATGATGCTGAAAAGCAAGTTCTGGTACTGGTAATTAACCACCAACACCATCAGGGGTAATCAGCCAGAATTAGGCATCAAGTGGGAGCAGAGGGAATGTGCAACAGTCTCCTGAGGGAAGGGGCAGAAAGAACCAACTGTTGGGTCTTTTATGGTTGTTTATGGAAAATCCCAAACTGAAATCAGAATTTGGGGGTTGTACAACCCCACAACCGAGGCCACACCAAGCAACTGAAACCTGGGTTTGTACAAGGCAAGAAAAGCCCTTAAACCCCAAAATCTGTGCATTCAAAATAGGAACAAGGGTGGAAGAAAAAGCAGTGACAGCATCTCTGTCTCGCAGGGTTGTTCGCTTTAAACATCATTCCAAAAATCTGCATTTCTTTCTGGTTTGTTTGTCTCTGCTCCATCCGAGGAATGGTCTGTACAGAAGCATTAATGACAACAGATTTAATAGTAATAAAGGAATAACAGCAAGATCATAAAAGATCTTTCTTCTAAAGTTAAAAAATCTATATAAAAAATGCAGCATTCACCAGAAAAACTTCCGAACTATTCCAAAGGCCGGAAAGGGGTGGGATGCACTCTGTATGGACACTGGGAAAGCATTGGCAGAAGAGATCCTCCAGCTCTCTCAGCATCTTGTGAAAGCCCCGTCTTTCCCATGCGAATTATTTAAAACAATGTTACAGTTCTGTAAACTTCTACACCTGCGAGTTCTTTGCCAAGGATTGTTATGGTTTTAGCTAGAAAATATTTAGAAACGGCTGGTTCAGAATTTGGCCAATCACCCCAAGGAGTGGATGGCCAGAGGGCCAATTGTCTTATGCCACTTAATGCACCTCTTACGAACTAACATATAAAGACCTTACTTTTATTATTAAAGCTCTCTCTATATTCTCGAGCGTGAACTCTGGGTCTTTTTTCTACCCGTCCTCAGAGCAGCAGCAACACACTCTGCATTTGAGACACCTGAAATCCAGTGCATCCCTGTGCTCTGCAGCTCTGAGCTTCCACTGAAGGTGATGGACATGTGGGGTGGGCTGTGCTGTCCTCTGGAGAGATGTCAGCTCTCATTTGAGACACCTTCAGGCATCCCAAATATCCACAAGGAATAAATATATCATAGGAACCTGGAATAACTGATTTTCTACGGTGAGAGCTGGAGACTGATGGGATAAAGAGGTGATTAGGAATGTCCCCTGGTGTTTGTGTGGAGGTGAATGGGCTGAGCCCTTGGTCAGTGGAGCCTGAGGAATGACCCCAGCTAGTCCAGGGGGGGCTCAGGGTGGGCTCAGGGCCTGACTCACTCCCCATCACCTGGGAGCAGACCCTGCTGAGCTGCAGCACCTCAGGGGTGCACACCCACTTTTACCTGCCTTAACTGAGAGCTGAATCTCACCCTGAGCTCGTGTTAGCCCACCCTGGCCCCTAAAACCTGTGGATGTGGGCAGTAGAGTGCAGGATTCAGCCCCACTCCAGAGGGAAGGGGCAGCCACACCCCAGCAGCTGTTGGGTGGGAAGAGAACAGATCCCCTGCACACCTGATGCCTAAAGAGGCCAACCTGGAGTAAGGGAATAAAGGTGGATATTTATTTGAAAGGCCTTCAGAGGCACACCCTGGGCAGGCCAAAGGCTGCACCCAAGATGGACCCCGAGTCACGAGTTCTTCACACTTTTATAGCTTTGGGCCATTTGCATCTCAGCCCAATTTCACCAATTAAACTTTAGCTAATGATGGAATTTCCCCTCAGCTTGCCCCCCTTCTCAAGATGCTGGGTTACACATTTTGGGCCTAGGCCGGGCTGGGTGTCCTTGGAGAGCAGCCTGGAGAGGCTTTGTTCTGTCTGTCTCAGCATGAGAGAGCAGCAGCTCCCAGGCTGCAGGGCACTGCAGAGTTACACACTGGGAATGCAGGGTTTGAAACATATAAAAGCTAAAACCTAAGGCATCACACCCATCACATCTGTCACCCTGTGCAGGTGTCCCAGACACCCCAAGGTGTCCCAAACATCTCCAGAACTCTGGGGTGAGGCAGTTTCATCGAGTCCAAAGGGACAGCCATGTCCAGGCCAGAAGTGTCATGGTTCTGGATGGGGTTGTTTTCAGCAGAGGGTTACCTGAAATCCCAGAGCCTGCCAGGCAAGCCAGCACTCCATGGAAAATGGAAGAGGAGAACTTCCAGGGGGCTCTAAGTGAAGGCGAAGTTCAGCCCACAAATCAAAGCCAGCTGAAATAAGAAACAAGCTGATACCTCACTGATATCCCAGCCAAATCAGCTGTGCGCTTCGAAGACAGGGATTGGGATTGGGATTCCCAAAGGATCCTGCAGTATTCAGCTCCCCAGTTCTCCTTGGAAGCCAAGAGCCAGTCCCTGCCTGGCTCTGAAATCACTGAGAGCACAGAGCTGATTGTGTTGTCCTCTCTGCTTTCCATCCCCAGTGCTGCAGCCCCTGAAGTGGGGCCATCCCGCAGCACCGACCTGCTCTCCCTGCTCATTCCTCTCCGGGGAAAGCATCGCCCAGGGAACAATTGGTAGCAGGGTCTTGCAACACCCCGCTTCTCCTCGGAGGTCTTCCACTGAAGGAACAAACAGGCCCAACCCTGCTCTGTTCAGGAGGTCTGATAAGATCGCTGCCCAAGGGGCCGTGGCTGCAGGCCAGGGCTCTGTCCCAATAAACCATTTTCGGCAGGACCACCTTGCCTGGACTTGTCTTTCCACACGGAGCCAGGCAAAGCAAAGCATTCAGATGCTAAAAATGTGCAACTCTTGTTGGTGTTTGTCCAACACTGGGAGGCTCATAAATCTCCCGGGAAAGGTAGAACAGGAGAGCGATTAAGAAAACAAGAAACTTTCTGCATTGATTCCTCTGCTGCTGCCTCCAGAAGAGCTATTGCCTGTTGATGAAATGCCTCCCTGTCTGGCTTCCAAGCCAGCACCATCCCTGCAAGGGTTCTTTCCAAGTCTTCTGCATTACAAGGCAGACACACACTCGGGATCAAAGGGAAAACACCAACCCGTGCGTGCAGACGTGTCCAAAGGTGGGGAGCAAAAGCCACCAGCAGGAGAAAGTTAAGAGACCACAAAGAGGATTTTTTTCTGCCTTTTCACTGCTGTTCAAGCCCCAAATTGAGGCACTTCAAAAAATACCAACACAACTCAGTGCTTGTGATTTACAGGGACTCATCAGTGCTGTTTGCAGCCGCTGAGATAAACCCACCCCAGCGATCTCCACGCTGCTCTTTCCCTTTCCAGCTCTTCCCTCGGGATGTGCTGCCTGTCTCCTCCATGTAGATGAGGCAGAGCCGTGACCAAAATCCTGCCGGGGAACAGGAGAACAGGCACAGCCCGGCACGGCTGGAAAACAGCGCCGAGGAAAGAACATTTCCTGTTTTCCAGCAGCCAGCAGATACAAGGAACAATCCTTTGTGCTCGCTGCCAGCCAGGGAAATAGCTGGGGCTGCCGGCATTTCCGAGGATGTGCTGTGTACACACAGGATCTGCTGGAGAATGGGAGGTGGAATGTCACGTAGGGAGGACAGCAGCACACCTGTCTCCAGCGGGGTGTCCGGGACACAGCTGACCAGTGCAGCCCTGCGCCTTCCCCCGCTGTCCCAGGGGAAGGGAAGTTTGTACAGGAGCTGGGCTGGAACAGCTGCGGTGAGAGGGGGATCAGCGATGCCTGAGGTGGCCACCTGAAACCAGAGACTGGACAGGAATAAGGGAATAAAGGCAGGGATTTATTGGAAGGGCCTTCAAAGGAACACCCTGAGGAGTTCAGAAGCTACTGCCAAAAATGGACCCCAAGATGGACCCCCAGTCATGAATTCCTCACACTTTTAAAGGTTTGGTCCATTTGCATATCAGGGTTAATTCTCCAATTAAAGCTTCAGTTAATGATGTAATTACCCCAAGTTTCCCTCCCTTCTAAGATGTTGGTTTTGACATTTTGGGCCTGGGACAGTCTGGGTGTCCTTGGAGAGCAAACCCAGAGAGGTTTGTTGTGTCTGAGCAGCACGAGAGAGCACAAGTTAACAGGCTACAAGAAACTTCAGAGTTACACACCAAGCAATACTGGATTTGAAAAATGCAGTTAAAAGTTAAAACCCAAGGTGTCATCAGGAGGTCCCCAATTCTGTCACAACTCCCTGACAAGAGCTTGTGCTGAGGTGGGGTTGGTCCCTTCTGCCACANGGGAGGTGGTGATGGAGTCACCGTCTCTGGAAATGTTCCCAAAGTGACTGGGTGTGGCACCTGGGGATATGGTTTAGGTGGGATTTGGGGATGCTGGTTTGATGGTCAGACTTCAGGATCTTGAAGGTCTCTTCCAGCCTTGGTGATTCTGTGACTGAGGTGGGTCTGGAAGAACTTAGGGTCAAAAAGAAAGCAGATTCCTTTATTTAGGAGCCTCCTGCCTCCTCAGAGACCCCTCCTGCTCCCAGGCTGGGAATGCAATGGAGCATCCTGCCCTGGAGAAGCTGCTTTACACTTCCCAGAGCAGGGATGAGCTGGAACTGGGATAAGGCTGGTTGTGCCCCAGGCCTGAGCTGGTGGTTCAGAGAGACCCCATTTCCACCCAAAACTGGAGTTCAGGGGGGTCAGCTCAGTGCCTGCTGTGGGATTTCAGCCCATGCCCACATCTCCTGTGCCACGAGAGTGAGATGGGGATCAAAGAGCCTTTTGCAAAACACTCCCTAATTGTGGAAGGTTTCCAGACACATTCAGGAAGAAGCCAGAAATTGTTCTTTGTGGTGTTCTAGAAAGACATGGAAGAAGAATATTTCCACACAAAAACCTTTTCCTACTCTTTCCGTGGGATCCCTGTAACAATTCCAGTAGAACCCAGAATAATTAAGCCTCACAGCCTTGCAGAAAAAGAAAATATAAAGGAAGATGACTGGAGGCAGGTGAATCACAGATAAAGGAGGACCTTCCCAGGGTCCTTTTGAAGAAAAGCTTGGCTTTATTTGCAGGATTAGGGAGACACAGCTCCTCCTGCAAGTGCCTTCCAGGGCTGCCCACAGCCAGGACCGAGACTTGATAAGGACAATGGTGAGAAATCAGTGTCTCTCGGAGCTGTGTGTCTGTGCTGATCAGTGTCCAGCCTGGCTAAGCCAGCGCCCCAGACTCTGCTGAGGTGGGCTGGACACTGATCAGCACAGACACACAGCCATGGTGGTGTATCCAAGCAGGAATTCCATCAGTGGGCAGTGGGAGCTGTGCCTGCTTTGGCCACGTCCTGATGTCTGCAAAGCTCTGCCACAAAGACGTGACCAGGTGATCTCTAAATGTGAGCCCAGGGGTGAGGGCAGGGCTGAGGCACATCCCTGGTGCTGAATACAAAGGCTGGCATTTGGGGAAGGAGAACAGCCTCTCTCTTCAGCTGGAAATAAAAGGCAAAGTGGAGAGAGGTCCAGAGGTCCAGTCCTGGGCTGAGCACAGACACCACACTCAGCGCCAGGGCTGAGGCAGAACCTCCAGGCTCTGCTTCAAAGGAGAGGAACAAACAGCAAGACAATGAAATCTCCCATGGAGAGAGCCCCAGGTGCGTGTCCTCCACAGCAAACACCACTGGGAGCAGCTGGGAGAGCCTGGGCTGAGCTCTGTCGCTGCCAGCGGGGATTTCAGCCTGCAGCTCACGGGGAATGGATCTGTTCTGCTGGACAGGTCAGTGCCCAGTGGTGGGAGCTGGAGGTGCTGAATGACAGAGATTGCCCCTGCAAGGTCCTGACAGGTGACTCAGTCAGGGTATTTCATACAGAGATTACATGAACGGTACAAACAGCTCAGCTTGATACCATCTGGTGCCTTAGGTTTTAACTTTTATTTGTTTCCAATGCTGCATTCCCAGTGTGTAACTCTGCAGTGCCCTGCAGCCTGGGAGCTGCTGCTCTCTCATGCTGAGACAGACAGAACAAAGCCTCTCCAGGCTGCTCTCCAAGGACACCCAGCCCGGCCTAGGCCCAAAATGTGTAACCCAGCATCTTGAGAAGGGGGCAAGCTGAGGGGAAATTCCATCATTAGCTAAAGTTGAATTGGTGCAATTGGGTTGAGATGCAAATGGCCCAAAGCTATAAAAGTGTGAAGAACTCGTGACTCGGGGTCCATCTTGGGTGCAGCCTTTGGCCTGCCCAGGGTGTGCCTCTGAAGGCCTTTCAAATAAATATCCACCTTTATTCCCTCACTCCTGTCCAGTCTCTGGTTCTAGGCTGGCCTCTTTAGGCATCACATCCATTGCATATTTAAAAATACAAACAGTTTCAGTGGCCTGTTCCCTGCTCTGTGGAAAATGAAGTGGACACAAGTGGCAGTGCTTTGGTTGTGTTCCAGCCCCCAGCCTGGGTCTGGCCATTCCTGTGGGAGATCTGTACTGATGCTGCACAGGGCAGAGGGGATGGCAACTCCTCTGCCACCACACCACGACTGTGCCTGCACCTGCTGCCTTCCCTTTGGCTTGGAAAGGGAATTTTGGCCTCGTTTGCAGAATTTGGTGGCGGATGGCAGTGGGGTGAGAGGAGCACACAGTGCTAAACTCTCCAGGACCTGAGCAGCCTCTCTGGGAGTCTTTCCAAAGTGCCAGGGTCCTTTTAGTGACAACTTAAAACAACTCCCTGAGAGCTGAGACAGTCGGTCCCCTGAGTTACTCTGAGCAGCTCTTGCTCCTGAACCCACACATCTACACAGAAGTCACTCCAGCACTGGGAGAGCCCCGAGTTTGGTCACAGGACACAGATTTCCTACAGGCTTAGGCTGGGATTTGCCAGCTGTGCCCATGGGAACTGCTGTGCACAGAGCATGGCAGCATGTGGCACTCGCACGAGAACATGGCCAAGCCACAAAG
The DNA here is from genome assembly GCA_013397055.1 of Pachycephala philippinensis. Lineage (NCBI taxonomy): Eukaryota > Metazoa > Chordata > Aves > Passeriformes > Pachycephala > Pachycephala philippinensis. Next base: position 51,683 of record VWZT01010674.1, on the reverse strand, counting down.
CCACTCCAGAGCTCCTGGGGGGCATCTTTTGTCCTCTGTTTCTACACAGCTGAACCCAGGGAAGTGGGTTTGTCCTTCTTGACACAGCAGGAACACTCAGAGCATCACTGGAAGCTGCTGGATTAGCCAAGGAATCACTGTATCCATGTTTTACACACTCTGAGTGCAAGGGGAGCTCACAAATTCACCTGTGGCACTGCAGGAGGTACCTGTGTCACTTTGTGCTCCCACAGTCTCCTGCACTGTTCAGACCTTTCTTAAATTATGTCACCCAAAGCTGCCCCCAGATCTGAGCTGAGGCTGCTCGTGGGCCCTCAGTGTCTTTGGGGTCGAGCCTGTCCCTGTGTGGGTTCAAGCCCCTCTTGTTTATGCTCCTTTCTCCCAGCACCTCTGCACAAACACAGATTTCACATTTCCCACCCTCCCCTCCTCCTGCCCCTGCGGTGCTGCTGCTGGAATTCCCATTACGAGCCAGCCTGGCACACAAACCCCTCTTCTTTCACGCAGCTCCTGTGGCTGTTGCTGCCAGCCCTATCTGGAGCCACATCTCTCCCCATCCCTGTCCAAAAGCCACTCTGCCATGTGCAGCTCCTCCCTTCGTGCCAAGAGCTGCAAACACACCCCAGAGATCTCAGGTGAGAGATACGGGGCTGAGAAGGAATCCTGCTCTTGAGGGTGATCACGAATCGCGTTTTATTTTCTCTTTTGTAATCTTCTCTCGAACTATCGTAGTGAGGAATTTAACCTCTTGTTTTGCCAGAATAAACTTGTTTTCACCCTTAAGCATGTCTGGTATTAAAGGCAAGTCTAGGTGAAGCTCTGAAATCTGGATGAGCATTCCCTGTTCTGAGACAATGCATCCAAACACAGCGGTGGGGGACACCTGGGAGCTGGCACCCCTTTGGATTGTGCTGGAGCTGCTGCCTGTGCTCAGGGTGTTCTTGTTACAGGATGAGGGAGAGCAGCAGAACCCAGGAAGGGTTTGTGGATCTGATGCCTTCTGAAGGACCTCTACATTTTTCAGGGATTACTCCTGAGCTGTTTTCCCCTTGCCCACCAGAGCTGTGTGCAGATGTCCTCACCCCATCCACTCCAGGCCCTTGGTTGTGAAGAGGCCGGGGCTGGGGAAGGGGGGCAGGAAACAAACCCACGACCCGGGGTCACAGAGCTGCTGCCAGAGGGAAATAATTTGTGTCTTGACTCAGATTCCTCCTTTGGGGTGGGAGCTGGTGCTGAGGGAAGTTCTGCTGCCAGCTCATGCACTCTCCAGCCAGGTTCAGATACTTCCACTTTTCGTGTGGGTACAGGGACAAAGGGAGCCGAGCACCCTCTTCAGAGCAGTTTTTGGGCCTCTCTTTGAAGGTGTTGGCTGCTCTCAGTTCCATGGATTCAGGATGTTGTCACCGGATGAGGGAGAACAGCAGGACCCAGGAAGGGTTTGTGGATCTGATGCCACCTCCACATTTTTCAAGGATTTTTCCTGAGTTGTTTTCCCCTTGCCCACCAGAGTTGTGTGCAGATGTCCTCACCTCATCCACTCCAGGATGTGAACAGGGCAGAGCTGGGGAAGGGGGGCAGAAAAAAAACCCCCAGGGCCCAGGGTCACAGAGCTGCGGCCAGAGGACAAACAGTGCTGGGAAATGATTCTTGTCTTGCCTGCAGATTCCTCCTCTGGGGTGGGAGCTGGTGCTGAGGGAAGTTCTGCTGCCAGCTCATGCACTCTGCAGCCAGGTTCAGGTATTTCCACTTTTCATGTGGATACAGGGACAAGGGGAGCAGAGCATCATCTTCAGAGCAGTTTTTGGGCCTCTCTTTGAAGGTGTTGGCTGCTCTCAGTTCCATGGATTCAGGATGTTGTCACCGGATGAGGGAGAACAGCAGGACCCAGGAAGGGTTTGTGGATCTGATGCCACCTCCACATTTTTCAAGGATTTTTCCTGAGTTGTTTTCCCCTTGCCCACCAGAGTTGTGTGCAGATGTCCTCACCTCATCCACTCCAGGATGTGAACAGGGCAGAGCTGGGGAAGGGGGGCAGAAAAAAAACCCCCAGGGCCCAGGGTCACAGAGCTGCGGCCAGAGGACAAACAGTGCTGGGAAATGATTCTTGTCTTGCCTGCAGATTCCTCCTCTGGGGTGGGAGCTGGTGCTGAGGGAAGTTCTGCTGCCAGCTCATGCACTCTGCAGCCAGGTTCAGGTATTTCCACTTTTCATGTGGATACAGGGACAAGGGGAGCAGAGCATCATCTTCAGAGCAGTTTTTGGACCTCTCTTTGAAGGTGTTGGCTGCTCTCAGTTCCATGGATTCAGGATGTTGTTGTTACAGGATGAGGGAGAACAGCGGGACCCAGGAAGGGTTTGTGGATCTGATGCCACCTCCTCATTTTTCAGGGATTTTTCCTGAGCTGTTTTCCCCTTGCCCACCAGAGTTGTGTGCAGATGTCCCCACCCCATCCATCCCAGGTCTTGTGTCCTGAAAAGCCCAGAGCTGAGGCAGGTGGGCAGGAAACAAACCCCAGGCCTGGCTGAGTCCAGGGAATCGGTTCTGGATTCCCTGAGCCAAAGCCCAGCTGCACCAAACCCCATGGGCAGCAAAGAGGTCTCAGTCAGCATCCAAGGGGGATCTGTGACTCTTGCCCAGGAACAGCCGGGACCAGAGGAGGAACAGCTCTAAACCAGGCCTGGGAGAGATGGGCTCAAGGCCCTTGGCAGGGAACATCCCCGAAGATCAAAGCTGCCCTTAGAGGAAATAAAAATGGAACTTTGTCCCCATTTTCAGTGTGACAGACACTAGATCAGCGTTTTGATGGAACTGAGCTCCTCACTGTCACCATCCCCTGCATTTACATGGAAAGGCAAATTGGGCCTCGGACAGGGAGTGACCCGACCTTGGAATGAAGTGACACAAAAACACAGCCCTTCTCTGCCCATCACATTCTCCCTTCTCCTCCTTTGCTTCTCACCGGGGCAGTAGCACCACAAGGAACTCCAGTTTTGGAGTTTGATCCCAAATGTTACAACCTGTTTTCAAAACCTCTGAGAGGTTTTCAAAACCTGCAGCAACTCCTGTGGCCACCCAGGATTGGGTGAGTTTTATCTCCTTGGACTCCAAACACAATTAATCCTTGAAATTCTTCTTATCCTTTAAATCATATATCTGAAGGAGCAGTCAAGCAGTGCTGGAGTGCTCTAAAATCCTCATTAGAGCCACTTGGAAACCACCCTGGAGGGAAGGAGCCCCGGGGGAGATGATGGAAGAGGATCCCAGCACTTGGAGAGATGATGGAAGAGGATCCCCAGCACCTGGAGAGATGATGGAAGAGGATCCCNAGAGGATCCCCAGCACTCAGAGAGTTGATGGAAGAGGATCCCAGCACCTGGAGAGATGATAGAAGAGGATCCCCAGTACCTGGAGAGATGATGGAAGAGGATCCCAGCACTCAGAGAGATGATGGAAGAGGATCCCCAGCACCTGGAGGTGTGGGATCCCTTCACAGGCCAGGGGATGCAGCAGCTGCAAACAGCTGGGGTCAAACCCTCACTGATGATCTGGGATTTATGGGATGCAGAAACCCGTTTGTGGAATCCTACACAGAAGCTGTGAGTGACATGGAGAAAAAAAAAGTTAAAATTTCTTTCAGGTTTCAAAATAACAATACTTCCAAATTAACAGAAAACTTGCCGTTTTCGGGCACTTTGTTTTTTAATTAAAAAAAATATCAGACTTCTGAAGAAAGCTACAGCTTCTGGGAAAGGCTTCATAAACTCTACAGCTCCATAAACTCCAAGGCTCATTATTTTGTCAAAATAAAAAAAAAATCAGCCTAAGCTTTTCAGCAGGCACTGCAGTGTTATTAATCACCACCTTTGGACAGTGTGCATGCAATAAAACAAACTAAAATTAGCTGGAAAAAAAAAATTCAAAGAAAAGGCCACTTTCCAACATCCTGACAAATGAAATAAGTGGATGCCCAAACAAAGGGCTAAGAGCACAATTAAGGCAAAGCAGGAACTGGAGGGGCAACGCTGGTCCAGTGCACTTCACATGGAGTCTTTCATCCATCAGAGCCCCCAAAAGTGCTTAATCAAAACAATGGAGAGCAGGAGGAGAACAAAATGACTCGGAGGCAAAGGGGGGAGATAAATGGAGGCTGTGGCACAAAGCAGAGAGGTGGGGAAGGGGCTTTCACCATTTCCTCTCACAGAAGTTCCTTCAGGTCACTCGTCTCCATTGCTTGTCTCTGAAATGACTCCAGTTTTGTCCCTGAAGTGAGGTGACAGCTGCCCAGTGAGAGAGAGGCACTGATTGATCAAATATTTGCATATTTTCAGTGTCGTTTTCCTGTCTCATCCTTTTCACAACCCAGCATCACATTCATTCTTTCTCTCCTGCTACCCCAAGCTCTCCGTGGAGATTCCTTGTGGATTTTCTTTTCCTTGTCACCCAAAAAAAAGCTCAATTTATCCCTCCTAACCCGGTGGTTTTCCACCTTCCATTTCATCCCACCCCGAGCTCCTCCTTCACCTGCCTTTGGCAGGTCCACCTGGAGTTTTTCCCATTCTCCCGAGCTCCTGGCTGCCCTCAGTAATTCCGTGTGATCTGTGGATGGTTCATTGTTCCCTTTCCTTTCAAGATCACACACGGGGCCGCCTGGGACGGTGTCGGGCTCACGAGTCAAAAGCAAAGTGGCACCTGCCCAAATCTGTGAATTATGGCCACACTCAGAGCCAGCAGAGGAAGCTGGAAAAGAAAAGCTGTTTGAATAATACCCCGGCCATCCTTTATTTTATCCATTATTCAGGGGTCTTTTGGTTAATGGTTGACTGTTTTTCCTGAACGGGGAAGAATTTCAGCATGGACAGAGCTGGATGAACAGGGATGGAGCTGAGGAGAGCAGGACAGAGGTGACACTGTGCCAGGGAAGGGCACAGTCAGCACAGCCAGGGAGAGGTGTCCTTGGGATCCCATCCTTGAGCCATTTTCTGTTCTCCTGACAGTCCTCTGGAGCACTTCACAGGCCTGGAAACCTTCTGAGGAGCTCACAAAGCCCAGAAATTCCTTTGGCTGGCTCAAGTGTGCAAATATATTTGTGTATTGTGATGGCACAGTGCTGAGTCCTGATCCCCACTGACACTGCTGGTCCCTGACCCTCCCACCACTCTGAACCAGCAAAACCATTTTTCTGCTGCAGAATGGCAATTTGGAGGTCCGTGGTACAGCGTCAGCGATCTCCCAGCTGACCCACCAGAAATAGGAAATGAAAATCAGAATTCTTGCCCAGAAGCAAGAGGAGAGGCTGTGGGCAGAGCTGGCAGTGGAAGAATAATGGCCATGAAGTGAGAGCAGCTCTGCTGGCTGGGTGTGATGGGACACAGCTCCCAGGAGTGACGAAATTCAGATCATCCAACAGAACATTTTCGTGTTCCCTCCAACAGAATCAAAGGAAAACTCCATTGCAGAAAATCTACAAAGGGAAAGAGAAAAAATATTAACATTGTGAACTTTAAAACAAAAATCCACACAGAAGAGGTAACAAATTTCCAGAAACCTGGCCTTGGACACTTCCAGGGATCCAGGGGCAGCCACAGCTTCTCTGGGCAATGCCAGGGCCTCCCCACCCTCCCAGGGAACAATTCCTTCACAATATCAAACCTAAATTTCCCCTCTTTCAGTGTGGAGCCATTCCCACTTTTCCTGTCCCTGCAGTTCCTGGTGAACAGTCCCTCTCCAGCGCTCCTGGAGCCCCTTCGGACCCTGGAGCCTGACCAACACGACCATCCTCTGAAGGACTCTGAGTGACCACCCCTCCTCAGGCAGGAGTTTTCAGTCATTATTTAGCAATTACTCACAGCTCTCCTTTATTTCCTCACCGTGTTTGAATTGGCGAGGTTTGCTCATGGAGGCACAGTTTGGAAATCCAGAGGGAATGTTTTGCTGGCCTCTGCTCGTGTCCTGCACAGGAACGAGGAGATTTTACCACTGATTTGTGTGCCAAGACTCCCCGTGACATCATCAGGTGGCCACAACCCCTGAGCTGGCTCTCGGAGAGGCAGCTGTGACTTCATCCCTACCTCAGAAATTGTTTACGTGGGAATGGGAAGACAGAGGTCTCAAAACATGAACTAAAAAAAGTACTGAATTACTCCAGTTTCAAACTTCTTTTTGTAGTGCAAACAAGTGCATAAATTACAGGGGAAAAAATCCACTTTAAAATGGGTGAAATAACTGGAATTTTATCCATCTCTTTCACCTAAATGGAACAATTACTTCATTCCAAACTGGCCACTTTCGCTTGTTTGAACTCCAAACAAACCAATAAAGGAGAAAACAATTATTGACCAAGCTTTTCCATTTTTTCTTTTTAATCAAGACTTTCTCTCCTTATAAGGAAAGTCAACAGCCTTTGTTCTGAGGTAATTCAAGTGTCTCCACGGGCAGGAAAGTTTCCAAGTTTTCGGTTTAGATGTTTTCCTTTGTGTGCCTGACCTTTCCTCCGAGCTCCCGCCCTCTCCCTTTAATCTCTAACCAACACTTTGGTGGCGTGGTTGGGTTGGGTTTTGATGTTTTCCTTGAGAGCAATCCGTGCCTCTGGAGTGGAGTCAGTGCTCCTGATTTCTTCCTGACGAGGGAAAACTCATTCTTGCTCTTACAGACAAAATTCTGAGGTATTTGGATGCTGCCCAGCATTGGGAAAGCTGAAGTTCGTGCTGTGCCCTGTGGGCCATCCATTGGAACCCACCTGCATCCCTGGAATGGTCCAGGCTGGGTTGAACGGGGCTTGGAGCACTCTGGGACAGTGGAAGGTGTCCCTGACCCTGGCAGGGGGTGGAACCAGGGGAACTTTAGGGTTTCTTGCAACCCAAGCCATTCCATGATTCCATTATTCTATATTTGAGCTGTTGTATAAATCACCTGCACCCTATTTTCAGTGTCCTCCTGCCCAAAAAAACACGGAGTGATGCCTCGTGCCCCAAGCCTTCACTTTTACCACGGATTCACTCCAGGTTTGACCCTTTCTCTGAGGGTCACTGGGAAAATCAAGTCTGGAATCAGTGAATTGAAGTCTCTGCTGGAGTAGCTCCATCCAGGAGCGATCCCATTGCCCTTCCACACGCAGAGGAGGTTGGAGATTCCACCTGAACACGAGGAAAAACTTCTTTACTGAGAGAGCAGTGGAAGGGCTGCCAGGGAGGGTGTGGAGATCCCTTCCCTGTGGCTCCAGGACAGTCCTGCTGGGGCAGGGAATGGCTCCGGGACAGCCCTGCTGGAACAGGGAATGGCACCAGGACAGCCCTGCTGGAGCAGGGAACAGCTCCAGGACAGTCCTGCTGGAGCAGGGAATGGCACCAGGACAGCCCTGCTGGGGCAGGGAACAGCTCCAGGACAGCCCTGCTGGAGCAGGGAACAGCTCCAGGACAGTCCTGCTGGAGCAGGGAATGGCACCAGGACAGCCCTGCTGGGGCAGGGAACAGCTCCAGGACAGCCCTGCTGGGGCAGGGAACAGCTCCAGGACAGTCCTGCTGGAGCAGGGAATGGCACCAGGACAGCCCTGCTGGAGCAGGGAACAGCTCCAGGACAGTCCTGCTGGAGCAGGGAATGGCACCAGGACAGCCCTGCTGGGGCAGGGAACAGCTCCAGGACAGCCCTGCTGGAGCAGGGA
>VWZT01010674.1:16902-43276 GCA_013397055.1 Pachycephala philippinensis | reverse complement strand
TGGGAATGGGAGTGGGAATGGGAATGGGAGTGGGAATGGGACTGGGAATGGGAGTGGAACTGGGACTGAGAATGGGACTGGGACTGGGACTGGGACTCGGAATGGGAGTGGGTGTAAGAATGGTACTGGGAATGGGACCGGGACAGGGACTGCGACTGGGACTGGAACTGGGACTAGGACTGGAACTGGGATTGGGAATGGGACTGGAAATCTGGGACTGCAACTGCGAATGGGACAGGGACTGGAACTGGAACTGGGACTGGGAATGGGAATGGGACTGCAGCTGAGACAGGGACTGTGACTGGGATTGGAACTGGACTGGGACTGGGACTGGGACTGGGACTGGGACTGGGACTGGGACTGGGACTGAAGTGGGGATTGGGCCTGGGATTGGAACGGGGGCTGGGACAGAGACTGAGACTGCAACAGGGACTGGAACTGGGATTGGAACTGGAACTGGAACTCTGATGGGGACTGGGGCTAGGACTGGGAGTAGACTGGGACTGAGACGGGGACTGCGACTGGAGCTGCGACTCTGACTGGGACTGGGCCTGGTGCTGAGACTGGGACTCTGACTGGGACTGGGATTGGAACTGGTCCTGGTACTGGGACTCTGACTGGGACTGGGATTGGAACTGGTCCTGGTTCTGGGACTCTGACTGGGACTGGGATTGGAACTGGTCCTGGTGCTGGGACTCGGACTGGGACTGGGATTGGAACTGGTCCTGGTGCTGGGACTCTGACTGGGACTGGGATTGGAACTGGTCCTGGTGCTGGGACTCTGACTGGGACTGGGAGCTCCTCGCGTTGCAGAACCAGCCAAGAGGGCTGACCCAGGGAGGGGACAGCTGGCTGTGTCCTCTCCAGGGTCCGGCTGCTGAGGAGGACCGTGGACATTTGCCTCTCCCGGGCCCGCAGGCAGCGTTTGGAGCTCCCTCCGGAGCTGAGGCTTCTCACCTGCAGCACCACAGGCACCTGCAGAGAGCTGGTGCACACAGACCTCCCCACCTCCCGGCTCCGTGAGGGCTCAGGGGAGGAGGAACTTTCCATTTTGTTGGAATGGGCACCTCTGGACAGCAACTGAGGGCACTCAGAGAGGAAGCAGCAGCAGAGGGACCAATCCTGCTCCTTGGCTTGGTTCTGTTTGTGACAGCGGCACTGCTGGAGCCGTGGGTTATGTCATAGGAGATGTGAGTCGTCGTAGAAAGGCTGGAAAAGAATTCCAAGACTCCAAGACCTCCAAGTCCAACCTTTGACCGAATCCCCCTGTGCCCACTGAACCACATCTCCAAGTGCCACGTCTGCTTGGTTTTTGAACACTTCCAGGAATGGTGACCCCAGCGCTGCCCTGGGCAGACTGTGCCAGCATTTAAACTCTCTTTCCATGGAGAAATTTTTCCCAATATCCAACCTGAACCTCCCCTGGCACAACTTGGAGCTGTTTCTCCTTGTTTATCACCAGGTTTCTGGGGAAAGAGGCTGAACCCCACCTGGCTACAACCTCCTTTCATGCAGGTGTAGAGTCCAGGGTGGTGAAGCACAATGGGCTGAAAACTTCAGGCCCCAAATACAATGATGGGTCTTCATCATTTATGGAAAATCCCATCCCTTTGGAAGCAGTGGGACAAAGCCTCTGAGGGGGTACAGCGAGCCCACGAAAGTTACAGCAAGTGCAAATTTGTCTCTTTGTTGGAGACCTCTCTTGGACCTGATGGAGAACTCAAACACGAGCCCACATCAGGAAAAGCCATTCCTGGAAGAAGATCTGAGGTGCTCCCTGAATCTCCTCTGGAGAGGGACACCCCAACGTGGATCAGGCAAGGACCAGGCTGGGTGGGGAAGGATGGGAGCATAAAACACCGAGGTGTCCACAAGTGGATATAGCACGAGATTGGGAAGAAGGAAAATGACCAAGATCCAGCCTCCCTTAACTCCAGGGGCTCCTGGATTGAAGTTTTCCTCAGGAAGAGAGCAGGGAAATGGAAAGGGAGAAAAGATAACAAAGGGAAATGGGGTGCAGGAGGCTTAGAGATAAGGGGGGCTTGGGAGGGCCCCAGTGAAGGTTGCTGGAGGGATCAGAGGCACGGCTGATGAGCTTTGGAGAGGCTCCAACATCATTTGGAGAACAGGAGTGGGGAACAAGAGGGAAGAGAACCCCCTGGAGCAAGGGGGTCTTCAACAGGGGCAGCAGTGAGCGGGGAGAGGTCCCCAGGGACTGCTGTGTGCCGTGGCTGGGGGAGCTCACAGCTCCATTCCTGTTCCAACAGCTCTGCTCAGACACCCGTGAGTCACCCCAGCATTTTTAGCTCCTTACATAACTACTGCCAAAAGGGAAGGTGTTCCAGCAGAGCTGCCAACACAAATGCCCAGGGACCAGCTCTGCACCCGGCGGGATGAGTAAGCACCGGCTGCAGGACGGGCTGGGAGCATCTCTCACACCTCACCAGGTGTTTTGCAACAGGGATGAGCTGGAGCTCTGCCTCTGGTGGCAGCTGTTTCACCGAATGCAGCGCTGGTGGGGCAAAGCTGGGGGAAAAATCCACAAGAAAATAGCCATGTTCCAGTGCAAACCCCGATCCATGGAGTTACCCCTGCACAACCCCTGGCCCACTCACATGTGAGGTGTTTCCCTGCCACCTCTGCAGAGCCCAGAGATCCAGGCTGTTACCGAATTTTGCATGCCTTGTTTTTCTGCTGAAAGTGCACGGGCACAGCAGAAACTGCATTAACCCTTTTGGGATCGGTGAGCATCGCTGCAGATCCCCTACAAACCAGAGCGGGGTCTGCAGGTCTGATTCAGTCCTGAACACCAACAGGAAACTCCTCAAATCACTCAGCCTTGTGTCCTCTGGGTTGGTCCCTCAAGTTTTGTGCTGCTGAACAAACGTGAAGTGGCCTTAACAAAAAGCAGCATTTCACCGTGTTCTCCGAATTTTGCATCTCACCCGGCTCCCCAGAACAGCAGCTGCCTCACACCTGCCCACTGCAAGGAGGGAAACTCCCTTGATTAAAGCTTCTGTCCCCAGGAAACAGAATGCCACCCCTGCCCCGCAGATACACACCACGCCCTGCACTTACTGCTCACCGGGCTGGTAACCACTTCAAAGCAGCACTGCCCCGAGCAGGGATGATTCCTGAGAGGGTTAAATCAACATTTCCTAGGGAAGAGCACCACAGGGTGCTGCTGGGCAGAGCTCTGTGCTCAGCACGTCTGTCTGTCTGGCCAGATCTGAATCCTGGAGTCTCTCTGACAGCAGGACACGGCTTTGGGTGAGGGATGACCCCAGAAACTCTTGTGTGTCTTCGTATTTCAGAGGAAGTGAAGGAAAGCTGCCCAATTCAGCTTAGGAAAGTTTTCTTACCCCAAACCTGGTGATAACCTGGGGCCCTGGGCAGGTGAGGAGGTGCTGGAGGGTCTCTGTCCTTGGTACAAAACCCCATCTCATCTGGGGTGTTCTAGAGGGGCTAAAACAGAATTCAGAGCCCTCATGCATCAGTGCCACAACCACCCTGCAGCACAAGATTAGGTCAGAACCGCTGATTTATCAGAGACAGAGGAAGAACCCCCTTTCCTCCAAGAGGAAATGAATATTCCATCCTGTCTCCTTATATTTCAGAATGAGGTGTCCCCTTATTTTTCAGAATAAGTGAAGGAAAGCTGTGAACACTCCAAATTCAGTTTAGGAAAATTTTCTTACCCCAAACCTGGTGATAACCTGGGGCCCTGGGCAGGTGAGGAGGTGCTGGAGGGTCTCTGTCCCACCTTGGTACGAAATCCCACCTCATCTGGGGTGTTCCACGGGAGGTAAAACAGAATTCACAACCCTCAGGCAGCAAAGTCCCAGATCAGCCCTGCAGCACAAGACTAGGTCAGAACCACTGATTTATCAGAGACAGAGGAATAACCCCCTTTCCTCCAAGAGGAATTGAATATTCCATCCTATCTCCTTATATTTCAGAATAAGGTGTCTCTGTATATTTTGGAATAACTGAAGCAAAAGTGTGAACTTTCCAAATTCAGTTTAGGAAAATTTTCTTACCCCAAACCTGGTGATAACCTGGGGCCCTGGGCAGGTGAGGAGGTGCTGGAGGGTCTCTGTCCCACCTTGGTACGAAATCCCATCTCATCTGGGGTGTTCCAGGGGTGTTAAAACAGAATTCAGAGTCCTCAGGCAGCAAAGTCTCAGATCAGCCCTGCAGCACAAAATTAGGACAGAATCACTGTTTTACCAAAAGAAGAAACCCCTTTCCTCCAGGAGGGATTGAATATTCCACCCTGTCCAAACCCCCAACCCCAATGCCAGGGCAAAAAGCTGCTCTGCCAAACATCTCCTGGTGTTCAGGGACCCACTCACGGCACCAAGGCAGCTCCTCAGGTCTGGGGTTATCAAAGACAAAGCTCCTTTTTCCCAAAGCCAGGCTCGCTTCCTTCCTACAGACAAACCTGGCCACTCAGATGGCTCTGCTCTAAAATTACAGCTCTTTTTTAGCCCGAAACCACCCTGCTGGCCTTGGGCAGTGCCCTCAGCACTGCCTGCCCTGCTCCTTGAGCCTCAGAGTTCAGCAGGTCTCGGGTGGTTCTCCTGTTAAAATAAAACATTACCAAATGTGGTCTCTCCATGTCCCTCCTCCAAATGGATTCCTCCAGAATTTGGGCATTTTTGTCATAATTCTGTGACTGACACATTTCCCTCCTGACTCTGGGAAAGGATTAAAGCTCATTACCCCACATTTCTGGATTTCTTGTGCCCTTGCAGCCTCCCCACCACCAGCCACCCCCTGAATTCAGGGGCAGATCTGATATTCTTGGAGCAAGAGCATGGTTTCCTGTGCACTGGGATCAGAGCTGGGGATCATCAGGATCATTTTCCTTGTCCTTCAAGCAGATGTCTCTGATCAGCTGCTCCCTGTAGAAATTCCTCCATTTTTACCCATCAGAGGGAACCACCTCCAATGTTTCCTCGCCGAGTGATAGCACAGGCTTTAAGAGAGTAAAAGAAACACTCATTAAACACACTTGAAACTTTTGAAGTGCCATTAAAGTGCTTTTTCCTTTGGGAAGAAGGGCTGGCTCAGCCTGGGCAGTGCCCAGGAGCTGTCAGAGTTCTGCTTTGCACCACGACTTGTTCCCTGCTGCTTCCAAATCATGCTCAGACTGAGAACTTCACCAGCCACGTTCATTCAGTCAATTTGGGGGGGGGTCCATCCAGCAGTTGCAGGGGGCTCCACTCTGAGAAGCTGGGCCTGGCTTTCCCTGTAACAAATGCAGTTAAAAAAATGCATAAAACTCATTCATGCTCCAGCACTTGGAGTTAATCATTCACAGCCCCAGTGCAGGGCGAGAGTTCCAATGACAATAAACCATAACAGATTTCCTTGAAACACCATCCCTTGATTTCAGAACGACTTCTTTAAACACCAGATAATTTTCTAGATCAGTGTCACAGGTAGGTCAGCAGGAGGATAGATTGTCCTCCATTCCTGCCTGATTACACCTGTAAGCAAAACTCTCTTATCAGCTGCAGAATTGCTTCCACGACGGTGCCACCAGGATCCCTGGGCTGCAGCAGCAGCAGCCCTCTCCTCCAGCACAGCAAACCCCCGCTGCCTCTGGAGACACAGACTCGAGAGGAAGTGGAGCACAGAACTGATGGATCCGTCTATGAGGATGAGGAGAGGCTGTCCTGATTCCCTAGGACCAGCCAGGCTTCTCACAGTGAAAGAGAAAGTGAAATCCAGAAATTGTGTGGTTATGGAAATGTCACATTTCCATAAACTAATGGGTGGCAACAGGTGGGAAAATCCAGGTAGGCACCAGGGGAGGTTCAGGTTGGGCATCAGGAAAAGTTTCTTCCCTGGATGAGTGGTCAGGAATTGGAAGGGGCTGCCCAGGGCTCCCCATCCCTGGAAGTGCTCAAAAACCAAGCAGAGGTGGGACTTTGTGATCTGATTTAGTGACGTGGTGGGGTCCAATCAAAGGTTGGACTTGATGGTCTTGGAGGTCTTTTCCAACCTTAATGATTCTGTGAAATGGAGAACGTGATCCAAGAAGGCTTTGCTTGGTCACAGTCCTGGAGTTATCCTAGAGGAAATCCAGCCAGAGGTCTCCCCACACACCTGCTGCCGGTGATCACCAGCATTCCCAGCTCTTCCCAGCTCTTCCCAGCTCAGGGCAAGCAGCAAACAGGCAGCTGTGTCCCTGCTTCTCCACTCTGTGCAGCTGCAGGGGTTTCACCCCTCGCCTGGGGAGCAGCACCTCTCTCTTGGTACCTGATTTCCATCCCCGTCAGTGCCACTCTGAACCTCAGGATGATGAATGCCTTGTGCTGGAGCAGCACCAAGACCCAGAGAGAAACCTTTTATTGTCCCTGCTTGTGCTGCAAACCCCAGCAGCATCCCCTCTGCCGCCCCACGGAGCCGTGGAAGGTTTCCTGTCGCTGTAGCTCCCCGAGTAGGTAAGAACAACAAAGTCCATACCACCAAGGAATGATCTGAAGTAAGGGATTTTAATGAAAGATTGAACAACTTTTATATGTTAATAGGCGAAAGTGTGTTGAATGGCATAAAATGATTGGTCCCTCGGACACCCACCCCTTGGGGTGATTGCTCCAGTTCTGAGACATCCGTTTCTGGATGTTTTTCTGGTTGAAGCCACAACAGTCCTTGAGAAGTAGGTGCAGGTGCAGAGATTTACAAAACTATAACATTGTTTTAAATTCTTTACACGGGAAAGACAGAACTTTCACAAAGTGCTGCAAAGGCTAAAGAAGTTTCCTGCTTGGGGCCTTTTTTCATATCCATAGTTTCCCACATGCTGGAATAGAGGATCATTCAGCTTTGGCTGAGAGCTGCACAGGGTGGGGTGATCTGAGCAAATCACTGCTCTGGTTCCCCTCACGAGTGACTTCTTCCACGCTCAGGACAGTGGGGAGCACCAGGACCTGCCTTGTTCTCCTTCCCCATCAGAGGCTTCCTGGGGGCAGTTGAAAACTGTTGCTGTTGCTGCCAAGGAGGTAAAGCTGACAGAGTCCACGCCACCACGAATTTGTCCGAAGTAAGAGAGTTTTAATGGAAGATTGAACAACTTTTATATGTTAATAGGCGAAAGTGTGTTGAATGGCATAAAATGATTGGTCCCTCGGACACCCACCCCTTGGGGGGATTGCTCCAGTTCTGAGACATCCGTTTCTGGATGTTTTTCTGGTTGAAGTTGCAACAGTCCTTGAGAAGTAGGTGCAGGTGCAGAGATTTACAAAACTATAACATTGTTTTAAATCCTTCACACGAGAAAGAGAATCTTCACAAAGTACTGCAAGGGCTAAAGAAATTCCCAGCCTGAGGCCTTTTTTCATACCCGTAGAAAACTCACCCCAGGGGTGAAGTTCTGTCACCCGTTCCAAGGCGTTCTGCAGAAACAGAGCTCCAGGATTATCAATTCAGGTGATTGAGCAGGGCCTCAAGGGGGACTGGACATCTCTGATGGGCAGCAAACCTCTCCCCTCCACCGCCAGCTCTCTGCCCCTGCTGCTCCTTCTCCTGTCTGGATGACAAGTGTTATTCCAGGCCTGCAGGCGAGCTGTAAATACAAAAACATGCACACCCTCCATTAACATCAGCAACAATATTTAAATCTCACTCTAGAGGCTAATTGGCGAAAATTCAAAGGTGACACAGAGAGAGCAGCCCTTGAACAAAGCATCAGATGTGGAGGTGCTGTTGCAGCTTGCCCAGGCTCTCCCGCTCCCCCTGATCCGAGAGGGCAGATCCAGCACGGCCCAGGCAGTGGGAATGGGGCTCCAAAACACATGGACGAGGCTGAAGGGCTTCACGGGGCAGAAAAGTGGGTTTCTGTCCAAAATATCACAAACAGCTGCCCACAGAAACCCAGAATCATGGAATATTTGGGTTGGAGGGGACCTCCAACCATCAGAGTTCTGCCTGGGGAGAGTGACCTGGAGCAGGTGGCACAGGAACGCAGCCAGGTGGGTTTGGGATGTCCCAAAACAGAAGGGAGACTCCACACCCTCCCCGGGCAGCTGTTCCCGTGCTCCATGGAAAGAAGTTCCCTGCCATGTTGAGATGGAACTCGTTTTGTTTTAGTTTATGGCCACTGCTCCTCATCCTGCCCTGGGTACCCCTGAACTGACCCTGGCACCGTGCCCAGCTGGGCTGAAACTCGGGGCTTTAACTGGGGAGGGGATCCCTCCCCCAAACCAGGATGTAGCTATTGGAGTTACATCCTGTATTTGACATCTTCCTTCAATCCCAGCTCCCGGATCGATGGTGGGATGTGAGACTCTGCTCTTTCCACAGAGCTCCCTCTTGAAAAGCACACTTCAAACGTGACATTTGCTGGCTCGGTATCAAAAAAAAGTCTTTAAATAGAGCCACACTGACATTCTGCACACAGCCAGATGTTGAAGTCAGTGTTAAACTGGAGTCATTTTCATACAGAGCCGTGATCTTTAACATTTCTGAGCTAAGAGAGAAAAGTGCTTTACAAACCCCTCCGGGGATATGACCCATGAAAGAGCAGCTGAACCGCGGGCTCTCAGGAACTGGAACTCAGGCACTGTCTTTATTTCAGTAGCTGCACTTCATTTTCCCCCAATTTTCATACCTTTCCCAAAGCCATGAGTCACGGCCCTAAAAGCTCTCCAACTGCCCCCCGTGGCAGCCCTCCAGCTCCTCTCTCAGCAGCCAGAGCGAGGAGAGACTTCAGGAGCAGCTCGAGGTGTGGTTGAGGAGAAAGGCAAAAGGAGGAGGGTGAAAAGGGGTGAAAAAGGGTGAAAAGGGGTGAAAAGGGTGCAAAGGGGCAACAGTCTCGGGCAGTTTGGCTCCTGTTTTCCCAAGGGAATGGCTCACACGGAGTGTGCCCGCAATCCCCAGGGCAGGGGTGTGTGAGGCACTGCTGAGCCCCTCTTTCCCTGCCGTGTCCAAGAGCTGACACATTCCCATGGCAGCAAAGAGGGAGAACTCCTCTCTGTATTTAGGATGTGCACGGGAGCTCTGGATTTGCTCAGCACCTTTCCCCTGAGGTTTTACACATCATAAAACAGCCTGGGAAGGAGCAAACCCTCAAGGGGCAGGATCTGACTGTCCAGCCAGTCCCTCAAAACACCTCTGCCCAAGGGTCTTCTTGGCCAGTTCTCTCCATCATCCCCAAAATTCCTCTTCCATTCTCACTTTCCTGTGCACGTGAGGGGCTGTGAGGTTGGAAGGACCCACCTGGTTTGACACCTTGTCCAGTTCAGGCTGCAGAATTCTCCCTGTTCCCTCTCATGGCTTCTCTCACTGCTGGACCCAACGCTTGCCATAAATCTGCACCTTAAGGGGACTTTGGCCAAAAATCCATCTCCATGAGCAGCCCATTGGGCCCATGCACAGCCCCCAGAGGCTGCAGCTGTGGTGTGAGAGGGTCCCGTGCCCAGCACAGCACCCAGAGCTGGGCACAGACTCTGTGTCACCTTCCCCTGGCTGCTCAGGGCACTCCTGCCCTCGTGGCTCTTCCTCAGAGCATCCCCCGAGGCTGTTCCCAGCTGGTTTATCCCACGGGGACCTGGGAAACCGCCACAAAAACAGTGAGAGCTCAAGAACAGCTCAGAAATGAGCTTGGGCCCAGGCCCTGTGCCCTGGAGGAGCCCCTGCGCAGTGGGACGTGAGCTGCTTATTCCCACTGGGCTGGGGGTGGGCTCTACCTCTGGGTGAGTGCTTTTAGTTATATAANAAAGAAAGAAAGAAAGAAAGAAAGAAAGAAAGAAAGAAAGAAAGAAAGAAAGAAAGAAAGAAAGAAAGAAAGAAAGAAAGAAAGAAAGAAAGAAAGAAAGAAAGAAAGAAAGAAAGAAAGAAAGAAAGAAAGAAAGAAAGAAAGAAAGAAAGAAAGAAAGAAAGAAAGAAAGAAAGAAAGAAAGAAAGAAAGAAAGAAAGAAAGAAAGAAAGAAAGAAAGAAAGAAAGAAAGAAAGAAAGAAAGAAAGAAAGAAAGAAAGAAAGAAAGAAAGAAAGAAAGAAAGAAAGAAAGAAAGAAAGAAAGAAAGAAAGAAAGAAAGAAAGAAAGAAAGAAAGAAAGAAAGAAAGAAAGAAAGAAAGAAAGAAAGAAAGAAAGAAAGAAAGAAAGAAAGAAAGAAAGAAAGAAAGAAAGAAAGAAAGAAAGAAAGAAAGAAAGAAAGAAAGAAAGAAAGAAAGAAAGAAAGAAAGAAAGAAAGAAAGAAAGAAAGAAAGAAAGAAAGAAAGAAAGAAAGAAAGAAAGAAAGAAAGAAAGAAAGAAAGAAAGAAAGAAAGAAAGAAAGAAAGAAAGAAAGAAAGAAAGAAAGAAAGAAAGAAAGAAAGAAAGAAAGAAAGAAAGAAAGAAAGAAAGAAAGAAAGAAAGAAAGAAAGAAAGAAAGAAAGAAAGTTAATCAGTGTACTCATAACAACAAAAAGGTAGAAAGATAAAGGAAGGGGAAAGAAAAGTGGAGAAGGAGAGCACAGCAGTGGGGTGGAGATGGGGAGAAATGCGCAAAGAAAGTGTGGAAAGCTTGATCCAAATGTGGAAATGGAAGAGGAAAGGAAAAGGCCACCCTGGCTGAGGGAATGCAGGTATCCAACAGCACAGACAGGCAGCAGTGAGTGGGGCAGGGCTGCACAGCTGCAGCAGATGTGCTGCTGGGGACTGCCTCACAGTCACCAAACAGGGGATGCCCAAGGCACAGAGGGCTGAAAGTTTCCTCCAGGTGGGACCAGCCAAGAGAGCACGAGAACCTCCTGCTGTGCACCAGGCAGGGCTTTTAGCTGAACATTTCCCCGTTAACTCAGACATCTTCCCCTCTGGCCCAGACTGGCTGGTCCCTGCCCTGGTCACAATCCCCTCTTGCTCCGTCAGACCCCGATTTCCCTGCTCTCCTCCACGTCCTGTCCCTCCGAGCTCTGGGCCGGGCTTCCCCTGACCTGGCACAGCTCGGGGAGAAGCTCCAGGTCCCAGGAGTGTCTTTATCTGGCATTTCAACACTGTCTCCTCGTGAGTGTCCCCAGGGGTGGGGACAGTGTCCAGAGAGATGCTCAAGAGCGCTGCAGGGGCTGAGCACCACGTGTCCTTGTGGGTCTTGGTGTCAGCTCTGCTAGGGCAGGATCTGCAGGGCCTGAGTTCTTACTGAGCCTGGCTCTGTAGGGTTGAGTTCTCACCTGAGCCTGGCTCTGCAGGGCTGAGTTCTTACTGATCCTGGATCTGCAGGGCTGAGTTCTTACTGATCCTGGATCTGCAGGGCCTGACTTCTTACTGAGCCTGGCTCTGCAGGGCCTGAGTTCTTACTGAGCCTGGTTCTGCAGGGCCTGAGTTCTCACCTGAGCCTGGCTCTGCAGGGTTGAGTTCTTACTGAGCCTGGCTCTGCAGGGCCTGAGTTCTTACTGAGCCTGGCTCTGCAGGGCCTGAGTTCTTAACTGAGCCTGGCTCTGCAGGGCTGAGTTCTTACTGAGCCTGGCTCTGCAGGGCTGAGTTCTTACTGAGCCTGGATCTGCAGGGCTGAGTTCTTACTGAGCCTGGATCTGCAGGGCTGAGTTCTCACCCAAGTCAGGGTCTCCAGGGTCTGATTTCTTACCTAAGTTCTTGCCTGAGCCAGGATCTGTAGGGCCTGAGTTCTTACCTGAGCCAAAGTCAGCAGGGTCTGAGTTTTTACCTGACTCAGGATCTGCAGGGGCTGATTTCTCACCGGAGTTCTTACCCAAGTCAGGGTTTGCAGGGGCTGACTTCTCACCTGAGATCTCACCCAAGTCAGGGTTTGCAGGGGCTGATTTCTCACCTGAGATCTCACCCAGTCAGGGTTTGCAGGGGCTGATTTCTCACCTGATTTCCCACCTGTGCCAGGGCAGAGGCAGGATCAGGGTGTCTCCCTGAGCAGGGACCCGGCTGTGGCTCCGTGCCCACACCTCTGCCCACACCCCTGTCCCTCAGGGGCCGGACCACGACGGTGGCCATGGAGCCATTCCCACCTGCCGTCCCCCAGGAGGGCAGAGAGGAAAGGCTCTTGGATGACTGAGAAAACCCATTTTTGCTGGAGAGTCCAGCCGTGTGCCCCACGTGTGCCACACGAGCACATCACCCGTGACCTTGGAGCAGCAGCCGCCTGTCCCAGCGCTGCGCAGCTCTTCCCGGGAGCTGGGCTGATGAGCCTGGCACTCGGGAGGCAAGCCTGGCCCTTGGGGCCGATCCCAGCTCGATGGAAAGCAGAGCCCCACCCTTCGGACCGGGATAATGTTTTCCCAAAGCCTCGCCGTGGTTGGCTTTTGTTTTGCTGAGCTGTTGCTACGCACCTGAGGCTCCGCCAGGGCAGGCGGCTCTGCGGAGGAAACAGCGCTGGCAAAAGTCACCAAATCATTGTTCTGGCGCTCTCTGTGTCACGGACAAACACACGAACCTGCGCTTGTTTATCGGGAGGCACCAGGGCAGGATCTCGCTGGGGATCCGCAGGGCTGATTTGTCTGTTGGACCTGCTGCTCTCTGTGGCAGCGCTCGGCCCCAAAAAAACAAAACCAGGAAGAGACTAAGTGTTCCCATACAACTTCCAGCACAATCAGCAGCCCTCCTCGAAAGCGCCTTTGAAACAAGAAACGCGAGAGGGGAAAAAACAATTAACACCAGGGACTTTATTGAAAAGAAAAAAAGAAAAAAAAAAGACAATTCTTCCATTAATCAGAGCCTTATCAGCAGCAAGGCGATATAAAGCCAGGGTTTAATTGGAACTGAGCGATGTGTTTGTGCTGCTGTGGAGAGCCTTGCCTGTGCGAGCAGGAATGTGGCCTGCATCCTGTTTTCCCCGCCGATGGGGGAGGAATCCGCCGGCCATTCCTTGAAAGGCTGCGGCGTGTTTGCCACCAGCTCCATGCTGGGCCTGTGAATCGGGTTCCTGCTCCTCGGCATCCTCCGTGCTCGCAGGGATCCCACAACGCCGGGATGTTTTGTAGGAAGGCAGCGGCCATCCT
The DNA here is from genome assembly GCA_013397055.1 of Pachycephala philippinensis. Lineage (NCBI taxonomy): Eukaryota > Metazoa > Chordata > Aves > Passeriformes > Pachycephala > Pachycephala philippinensis. The sequence goes on along the minus strand of VWZT01010674.1, from coordinate 30,324 downwards.
CCCCGCAGCAGCAGCAGGTGTTCCTCGCCGTCCCTTTGTGCTCTGTCCAACTCCCCCGAGCGCAGCGGGACAATTCCCAGAGCAGGGAGAGTCCGGATTCCAGGGGTGGATTACCGGGTTCATCGCTGACCCCGTTACCCACCTGTGCCTTTGCAAAGGGCAGCACAGACAGAACTCGGTTTGTAGAGGGGGTTTTGCTCCATCCCACCCCGGGCAGTGCCTGGGCGTGCTGAGAGCCCCCAGCTCCCAGGAAAATCGACACAAGGCAGCGAAGGATCCTCCAGCCCCTCTGCTCCTATGCCTGTGAGGGAGGGTTGTAGAGGGGGTTTTGCTCCATCCCGCCCCAGGCAGTGCCTGGGGGTGCTGAGAGCCCCCAGCTCCCAGGAAAATCGAGACAAGGCATCAGGCAGGGAAGGACCCTCCAGCCCCTCTGCTCCTCTACCTGTGAGGGACCTTTGAAGGGCACTTGGTCATTTCTTTCCATGGCAAACACTCCGGGATGCGGTTCAACATCTGCCAGCCCCTCAGCTCCACCCCAGTGCCCGGAAGGGTGTCCCAGATTGATCCTGGCTTTTCCCTCTTTCTGCTTTTAGCCTCCCTTTTTAGCACAGGGTGTTAAAGGCAGCCTGGCGTTTAATGCCATGGCACTGGAGCAGGGTGAAACCATGGCATTAAACGCCAGGCTGCCTTTAACACCAGGATACCTGAAGTTTATAAACCCTTTTCCCCTCTTCCCAGCCCCAACCTCTCACGAACGGAATCGCAGCAAACCTCCCTCCTGCATTTTGCCAAGATGAACAGCCCCAACCCAAACCCAACAGCTTTTCCTGCACCAAAACTCCGCTTGGCTTGGACGGAGAGCTGTGCAAACCTCTCAGGACTGTCCCTGGAGCGCTGGCCACACAAATACAAAGCCTGTCTTCCCCAGGCACGGGTGGCAATGTCACCCAGGAGCAGCTCGGTGCGACTGTGGCACAGGCACCCAGCAGCGCAGCCCAGCATAATTAAGCAGCATTCTTATTCACGTCATCTCCTGGCTTTGGCATGGCTTTTATTACAGTCATTACAAAGACAGATATTACTTTTGGATTGACTCACTTGATGGGTTGATCAGCACTTTATTGTAGCCTCCAGTTATAGCACTTTTTATGGCAGCCAGAAGAACTTAACCATTAGCACACTATTAGGAGGAACACTGGCAACTGATTAAGTTGCTGAAGGTCAAAGACATTTTTCTTAATTGCTCCGTGTGTGCTCCCTCCTCCTCCCCCTGCAACGGAGCTGGAGGGAGTTTATTCCCTTTTAATAACAAAGTCACAGAGCAGCACCTCGGATTTGCCATCAAATCCCTGGGAGAGGCTCATTCCCCACCCCGGATCTTCTCCGAACGGTTACGGTCTCGCTGCTGGAATCAAGGCGTGGAGATTTTTCAGAGATGAAGACTGAAAAAGCCGTCAGGGTGACTCTTGGGGTACCACATCCTGCAGATAATAATGGGGGTAATGGGGTCAGATGAAAGGAGGGGGGATGCCAGGGGGACACCTCTGTCTTTGGAGGGAGGTGGGAGAGGATTTTCCAGCCTTTGTGAGCTCTCACAACTCCCAGTTGGATTTTCCAACCTCCGTGGGCTCTCACAACTCTTCACTGGATTTTCCAGCCTCTGTGCATTCTCACAAGTCCCAGCTGGGTTTTCCAGCCTCTGTGGGGGCTCTCACAACTCCCAGTTGGATTTTACAGCCTCCCTGGGTTCTCACAACTCCTCACTGGATTTTCCAGCCTTTGTGGGTTCTCACAACTCCTTGTTGGATTTTCCAGCCTCTGTGCATTCTCACAACNGGATTTTCCAGCCTTTGTGGGTTCTCACAACTCCCAGTTGGATTTTCCAACCTCCGTGGGCTCTCACAACTCTTCACTGGATTTTCCAGCCTCTGTGCATTCTCACAACTCCTTGTTGGATTTTCCAGCCTTTGTGAGCTCTCACACCTCCCAGTTGGATTTTCCAACCTCCGTGGGCTCTCACAACTCTTCACTGGATTTTCCAGCCTTTGTGAGCTCTCACACCTCCCAGTTGGATTTTCCAACCTCCGTGGGCTCTCACAACTCTTCACTGGATTTTCCAGCCTTTGTGAGCTCTCACACCTCCCAGTTGGATTTTCCAACCTCCGTGGGCTCTCACAACTCTTCACTGGATTTTCCAGCCTTTGTGAGCCCTCACAACTCCCAGTTGGATTTTCCTGCCTCTGTGGGGGTCTCACAACTCCTTGCTGGATTTTCCAGCCTCTGTGGGCTCTCTGAGCCATGGCTGCTCCCTGAACAGCCCTGCTGCAGGCAAGAAGAGAACCCAGAGTCTGGGAAAGTCTCTTGGATCAGCCTTGTCATTCTCTCCCTTGGAATGCAGCACATGAGGTGTTTTCCCAGTAATTCACAGGGAACAATGCTCAGCACAGTGTCCATGTCCCATCCTCCAGGCTGTGCTTCCAGTGTGCTCCAGGGGCACTCAGGAATGACAATTCCCAGCACAGGCTGAGCCAGTGACACCTCCCTCCTTGTCCCCAGCCCAGGGGACAAAGGTTTTCTCCTCGTGGGATCCAGGATGTGCTTACCTGGAGCTCGTTCATTACCCAGCACAGCTAATTAATGCAATTAAAAACTATGTGATCCCTTAATCTGACTGGGACCATTTACATTTTCTCCTCCAGCTCCTCCCCTCTCCCTGCTCACCTGAGCCGAGAAGCCAAAATCACCAAAAGCCATTTCTGTGGTGAATTCCACCTGCAAAATCTCCTGTTTTCTGTCAGTCTCAGCCCCAGGTTTGGCTGCTTGGGGGTTTCACCTTTCAGCTTCATCCTATTTTGTGTCACCACTTCTTCTCCCAAATATTAAAAGGGAAAAAAGTCCCATCAAAAAAATATTGCCCAACTTGATGAGGACAGAAGGGTCCCACGGTGCAGAAGGGAAGTTTGCTGCCTGTGGGCCATCAGGGAAAGGCTTTTTTCAGGAATTCTGGAAAAATGGGGGAGTCACATTCAGGGCACAAGATGTCCATTTTGATGGGAATTGTCAATAGGAAAAAAGCTGTATCTTATTAAAGATACCCCATCACTTAAAAGATGCCCCATCACTCAGAACTGCCTTTGGAAGTTGCCCGATTTCCTGGATTTTCCACTTAAATGAAGCTTTATTATTCTGCTCTTTCCTGTTACTTGTGAGAATTTATCAAACATGCCTCCTTCAGCTAATCTTTATCAGCGAATTCAATAACCTCAAGAATAAGCACAGTCCTCTCTTATCCCTTTTCACCCTAATTAAGATGCTCTTAAGCATCTCCTTCCCTCGGGTGATACCTAATTTGGGCTCCTAATTAAAGCTGTGCCCAAAGGCTTTGCTCAGAGGTTGGCATCAGTCCAGGCCCCACCACAGGACTCAGGTTGTCCCTCAGCCCTTGGTGGCACTGAGGGGCTTTGTGGGACATCCCAGCAACGAGCTCTGCCGAGGCTTTGGGATCGGGATCACTTTTCAGCATTTCCTTCTCTGGTTCTCACCGGTGAGTCCAAAGTTTCCCCACCTGACTGTGGCGGAACCTCCCTGGAATATTTCCCATCATTCCTATGTCAAAATTTCCTCTGTTAATTGATCTCAGCGTCCCAAAAAATGCTCAACACAATGATTAGTCCATGTTTTCCCTCTTTCCCAGACACGGTGGCAGAGCTGGAGGGCATCTCCTATGGTCCCACCTCCCGAAATGTGGTGCTCCCCTGGTGCCAGGACCCTCTGAGCATCCCAAATGGGGATATTTTCCCTCTAAGACCAAGGCTGTAGTTCCTTTGGGATTTAAGGGAGACAAATCAGAAGCTGAGCCCAGGGTTGGCTCAGTGGACATTGCAGAGGGTGGGGAAATCTTTCCTGGGAAATGCACGGAGCCCTCATTTCCCTCACTCGCACCACTGAAATCAGCCCCACTGGGTCACCATGGAAATGAACCCAAACAGGCAAAATTCCAGGCCTCTTACGGGGTTAGGGTGAGCAGAAAAGGGGAGAATTTCACCTGGGATATTGTACATATTACACAGGAAATTTGCAGTGTTTCAGGGTACTTTTTCCCCCCTTTTACCTGTAATTCCAGGTCCTTTTTATCATTACCTTTACCATTAAAGTCACAGGAGCCACAATTCATTGTCACAGAAACATCTGAAGGACTCTGGGTTTCACACCAAGCCTTGGAGTGGAGGCTGGGATGTGGGAGATGTGAATTTTTCCCTTGGAAAATCAGGGAACAGGGAAGGATCGGGCCCCTCCTGACCCTTCAGCAGCGGCGCATCATCCTTTGGATGATGGCTTCTGAATTGCACTTTAAATAAATAAATAAATAAATAAATAAATAAATAAATAAAAATAACAATAATAAAACCACTGAGCCATTCCCAGATCTAAAGCTCTGTCCCTACCCTCCTGACCCCACAGCCACAGGGCTGGGGAGAGGGTTGGACTCAACCCCAGGCAAACCCCACCAGGATCCCTTGGCACAAGGATCCAAACTGGTCCCACACCCACAACAACCCGGGGATGATTTCCCATCCCTGTTCCCAGAGAAATCCGGGAAGGAAGAAGGTGTTGAAGCTAATGAATATTTAATTCAGCCAGATGGATTCAAAATGGGTTCACTTTGAGCTGAAACGAGCCCAGGACCATTCCCAGCCTCCCCATTCCCATCTGGATTCCTTTCACTTCACCCACCACCGCCACCCAGCCACCCAAAAAAGGAAGGAAAGTGCCACTGACTGTCGTCATTATTTATTACAAATTATATCTTGAAAATCGATGTCTAAAAAAATCAATAGATTTAAATAAATATACAGATTTCAGGATGCTACATATGGCAGGTGTGCAATAAGTCACTTAGGAATGGGACGTTACACACACGAGGAGATTGACAGAGTACTTTACAGCAGTAGTTTTATTTTAAATTACTCACATTAAACCATGTGCAAAGTTTCCTTTGGAACAAACCCTTTCAGGATTTTCTTTTTTTTTTGGTTTTTTTAGAATGACTCCAACCTTCAGAAGGTCAAACATAAAAACAGATTCTCTGCAGCTTTGGGGACCAAATGATTAATCTGCTCTTTCATTCATGATACAATCAATTGGTCTCGTTTTATCCCGCTCGGGGGCTTAAAGCAAAATCAAGGAATTATTTCTCTTGTCCATCGGGACTACGCTTGCAACAGCCACAGATTTTGGTCCACCACCAACTTGAAGCAGCCTTTCCAAAGCTCCTGTGCACTCCAGGCGTGGGCAGCAGAGGGACCCAGCAGCGGCTCCAGGGCGCTCTTTACCTGCCCTGGCCAGTGACAGCTCCTGCAGAGCTCGGTCTGCCCAGGAATAAAAGTGCATTTGTGCCCCAGCTCCAGAGCCCTGAGCCTGGGTTTGCCTGCAAGGTTGGTTTCTACACCCTGGGCTCAGTGTTTTTCCCAAATTTTTCCTTCCCTCCCGCCGGGCCAGCAGATCTGGGTTTAAACCTGAGCCTAAGCTCAGACACGGCTGTGCCCCCTTACAGAATCACCGAGGGTTTGGCTTGGAAGGGACCTTAAAATCATCCAGTTCCACCCCTCTTCCGACCAGTCCTTCCCTCCACATCACCCCTACCTGGCTGCCCCTCACCTGAGGCATTCCCCACCCAGGTTCCCCTCCTGTGGTGACCCAGGAGTGGTCATTGATGGTCCAGAGCCCGACTCAGAGCTGTCCTAAGCGAAGCAGTAAGCCAAGCTTTAGGTGCCCTGCCCCCAGCCTTCCCCTCCAGGCAGAGCTGGGAGAAAGTTGGGACATTCAAGAGCTGGAAGTGCTCACTCAGGGCATGTCCCAGGAGGTGGGATGGGGTCACTGAGCCAGGCCAGGGCTCTGCTCACCCTCCCCTGGCTCTGGGGGCTGGGGGTCCTGCACAAACCCAGCCCCCCAGCTCCTGCCCACCCCAGCCCTGTGCCCGCTGGCAGGGGACACGCCCGGGTTTGGTGCTGCCCTGGGGTAACCAATCCTCCACCTCAGCTACAGCCAGGACCTGGGTGAGAGGTCACCCCAGTGACTTCCCAGCCAGTGAGTGCTGCTGACTGCTCAGCTGGCTCCAGAGGGTGATGACAGAAACTTTTAATACAGACTGGGAGCTGTTTCACCACGGAGTCTCGTCCACAGGCACTGACAGAGGAAATAGTGCAAAGGTGGGCTCGGGCTGGGGGCAGCTCATCCCGCCTACAGCGAGCAGCCAAACCCCTCTGAATGGGGCCGGGCTGGGCCAGGCTCAGGCTCAGGCTCAGCCCAGGGACAGGGGCTCGGTGCTGCCTGGTCCTGCACTGCCAGAACCCCCCGGCTGTGATTCACCCACCGAGCGCGGGCTGAGCCTCTGCCGAGGGCTCCGGGGCAGAGTCCAGCTGCTGCTGCTCCAGCACGACCCTTGCCTGATCCAAAAAGGCACAATCAGCTCCAGGCCACTTCTCGGACTGCATGGAGACAGTTTTCCCTTTGCAGCAGTCCCTCGAGTGCTGGTTCATGCAGCAGGAACACGGAGACTTCCACTTCCTTCCCCTCCACTCACGGCCTTCCCTTCAGCTCTAACGACTGACAGCGGAGCTGGTGGCACCCACAGGACTCCAAATTCTTCTGGTGAGCTTGGTGTGCACCTGTCTCTTATCTCTTCTTCTTCCAGATGTTTTTCTCCCAAGGCAGGGCCGGTGGCCGTGTGTCCCTCTGGGAGCGCTGCTGGTGTTGGCCGGAGCGCGGGCTGGACACCCTGAGGTCCCTGGGAACAGAAGGGACACCATGGTCACTCTCCAGCCCATCTGCCCCCTACTCAATACCCCATATTGTGACATTTATCTGGCCCTCACCATGATTTGCTGGGAGGCAGGAGGTGAGGAAGGAAGAGCAGGAATTTCTAGCCACAGTGGAGCTACACCAAGCCCATCAAGGTGGCAGAGGATTCAAGGATGACCCGGAGTGCTGCTCCCCCAGATCTGCCCTTCAGAACACATTCCCATTGCCTCTGACTGAACTGCCACCAATTAACTCCTTTGCCACCTCCCCTTAGCTCAGTCACACTCCTGGGGTTGTTTCTCCCCACAATTCCCCGATGTGGGGTTAGAAAAGCTCTGTCCTTTGGTCCGAAGTTGCTGCCCAATAAATTATCTTCCTACAGGATGCCGTCCCCCCCTCCCTCTTCTGCACATCACCCACCCGCCTGTCCCACACCAGAGGAACTCCCCACTCCAATCAAGAATTCCATTTGATGTGACATCCCGCAGGTTTGGGAAGGACACACGCAGCCCTGGCTCCCTCAGTGCCACCGAGAGCAGAAACAGCCACGTGTCCTCATTTAAAGGAGGCAGAGGAGGCAGGAGGAGGCAGAAGGTCAGACACAAGAGCTAACTGCAGCCTGGGGCCACAATCACACATTTGGAAGTGCTCATGAGGGATGTTCAGAGTGGGTTTAGGTGCCCTGCTCACCTGAGAGCTCTCAGCAGCCCAGGATGGGGAGGCCTCGTGGCACCGCTCTGCAGAGACCTCGCTGGTGCTCCAGAGCTCACGGGGAGCTTCAGGCTCTGGAGGTACCTAGAGAGCAAGAGGAGAAGCCTGAGCCACCACAGCCAGGCTGCGGGAGCACAGGGGGAGCCCTGCCCGCTGACAGACAGCTGAATGCGCGACTTTGAAGGGTTAATTGCAGCTATTTGGGAGCTATTCACGGCTCACTCTGACTGCTGCTGCCTCCTGCCAGAGCTGCTCTGTTCTCGGGAATATTTAATGATCGGGGATTGTGGCTATTGCCTGACTGTGGAATTAATGACACATATCCACAGCGCCTTCGCTCCCACCTCCCCTCAGCAGCGCTGCTGGAGCTGAACCGAGACCCCACCATAAACAGAGGTGGCCACAGAGGACATTCGACTCCTGAGTCCCAGCTCAGAGCAGGCCTGCTCTGCTCCCCTCTGAGCCATGAAGGGGACACTGGTGTCCCAAAGCTCCACATCCCTGCTTGTCCCACTCCCAGGGTGCTGCCAGCTCTCCCTTCTGAGCAGGGGATGTGTCCCAAATCCCTGCTTGTCCCATTCCCAGTGCACTGCCAGCTCTCCCTTCTGAGTAGGGGACACTCGTGTCCCAAAGCTGCACATCCCTGCTTGTCCCTGTTCCCAGTGCACTGCCAGCTCTCCCTTCTGAGCAGGGGACATCAGTGTCCCAAAGCTCCACATCCTTGCCTGTCCCATTCCCAGTGCACTGCCAGCTCTCCCTTCTGAGTAGGGGACACTGGTGTCCCAAAAATCCACACTCTCACTTGTCCCCACAGTGCACTGCCAGCTAGCTCTCCCTTCTGAGTAGGGGACACTGGTGTCCCAAAAATCCACACTCTCACTTGTCCCCATTCCCAGTGCACTGCCAGCTCCCCATTCCCACCATCACACCCGGCTCTTCCCCAGCCTCCTGGCAGCAGCAGCAGCAGCAGGGGTGGAGGTGACATCGCTGCCTCTCAGCTGCTGAAGGGGCCGTTGTACACCCAAACCACTCGGTGACACCGCCAGGCCTCTCGGGAGGGGAGAAAAATCCACCAGACGAGTGCCAGCTGTTGGCACAGAGCCGTCCCCAGGGGCCTGTGCAGCTCCCGGGCACTGCCAGTCCCTCATCCCGGCCGAGCAGCCCCCGGGACATCCCCAGCGCTTACCCTGGCTTCCCCTGGCAGAAGGTGGCACAGATGCTGTCCCTGGAGTGCGAGCACTCGCACCTGCCCGCCGCCCTCTTGCGCCGCCTTGGCGGGCTGCCCAAGCCGTAGGGAGCGGTGTGCCTGGGAAAAACAAAGGAATTTAGCTTTGCCACCAACCTTTTATCGGCCAGCAGGTTTATAGCAGGGTCCTGGGAGGCGGCCAAGCCAGTGCCAGGATAATAAAAGACTCATCTATAGACATAAGGTGAAAAGGTCACTGATAGGTCTGAGCCTTTAAACTCCAGCTCCTCTCCCAAGTTGTGTTTTCCCCACCCTCCCGGGAGATTGCCACTCTGTGCTGGCTGGGACGGGAGTTTTCTCTCCCTGCAGCAGCCCAGGTGCCCGAGCAAGGGTTGCCACGTGGGCTGGGCGAGCTGGCAGCTCACACGGGTGGCACAGCTCCTGAGGAGCACGGTTGGCCCAGCACAGCTGAGGGGTCAGTGCTCTCCCTCCCTGAGGGTTTAACACACTGGACACTGCACAGCCCGCGGTGTCTCGGCGCCAGAGCAGGTTCTCGTGCTCCCAGCCTGCTCCCAGAGCTGCGAGCTCATTCCCGCTCCATCTCTGATGGCAATCTCCTCTCCCAGAGGCTCCGGGATTGGCAGGGACTGCAAGTATTCCCCGAGCAAGCAGCGAGTTGTAAATGCATGTCAGCGAGCACGATTATAACCACACCTGAGCGCGTGTGTTGTGCTCCGGTGCGATGGCCATTGGTCTGAAAGCGCCGGGAAAGCTGCTGGAGCATTCCTGAGGGCAGGACTTGGCAGCCGCGGGCCCGCGGTGCCAGCCCAGCGCTGCCTCATTAACAATACTGGCAGGCAGCAGCCAGGCTTTTTGCGAGCGGGGAGAGGAACTTTCTGACTCGCAGCCACAACATCGCGGTGTTGCTCTGGGCTCGCAGAGGTGCAAACCTCAGGAAAAGCCGAGCCCGGGAGGAAGCAGCGCCCTGTGCTTTCACCCCGATCGCGGGGGGTTGGACAAGCACCTGAGCAGCAGCAGCACAGCCTGTTCCTTTCCAGGCGGAACGCGCGCCCTGGAGCAGGTGCTGCCAGAGCCTCGCGGCGCTGGGACCCTTTCCCACCCCTCCAGCAGAAGGTACAGCCGCTGCCCATCAGCGGAGCCGCCCCCAGCGCTGCGCTCCTGCTCACCCAGGTGTGTTGACCCAGATGATGTCCAGGTGACAGAAGTAGATGCATTCCTTATCCAGCCAGCTGTTGCAGGAACATCGCTTGCTCCTCGGCGGCGCGGCCAGGTGGGACTCGGCCGGGGGATGGCCCAGACCTGCAGCACGAGGAGGGAGGGAGGGATGAGCGGCCGGTCCGTGTGTCCCCTCCGAGGGTCGCGGCGATGTCCCCGTGCCGGCGGCGCGGCCGGAGCGCGATGGGGCTGCGGCTCCTCAGGGACCGGGGGCTCCCGGAGCGAGGGACCCGCACCGCGCCCGCAGCCCCCGCGCACACCCCGGGCACCCTCGGGCACCCTCAGCCCTGCTCCCCTCGCCGGGGGGCGCAGGGGGTCCCCCCTCCCGTGCGGGCACCCCCGGGGCACCGAGCCCCGCTCCAGCCCGGGGCTCACCGGCTTCCAGCAGGGCGCAGAGGGCGAGCGCCAGCAGCACGGCGGGGTGGCTGCCCATGACCGCGGCTCTGCGCTGGCGGCTTTGGGGCTTCTCCGGGGCTTTTCCTCCTTTTCTTCCCGTCCCGGCTCTTCCAGCGGAGCCGCCGCGCTGCGTCTGGAGCCGGCGGGCGCCCGGCAGGTGCTTTATAGCCCCGGCCCGGCGCGTCACCCGCTCCGCCCCCGGGGAACGCCGGGCTCGCGTGGGGCGGGCGCGGACCCCCCGCTCCTCCCCGGGACACGCCGGGCTCCTCGGGCTCCTCTGCCGGAGGGGGTGGGAAGCTCCGGGGAGCGGGAGAAGTCTCCGGGGTCGGGATGCGGAGTGGGGGGAGCGTGTGCGGGGTGTGCCCGAGGGGTCCCGAGCGGGGTCGGGCTGCGGGGGAAGGCAGCGAGGATCGGGGGTTTGCAGGCAGCGTCATCCTGTGAGCCCCCCGCACCTCACCCGGCCCCCGGGATGCTTTAACATGCACAAACTGGGCAGAATTCAAGATCAAAGTCAAGTTTTCACTTGGAATGTCTTAATTTGACTGACTTTATTTTAATAAAATGTAAATTGATCAACTCGCTTGAAGTTGCTGCAATGACATTCTCTGCTTTCTCTCTCTTTTTTTTTCCTCTAAATCAATTTAAAGACTTTTGCTACTTCGAGCAATTAAAATTTCCTGCAATAAATCTGCCTGAACACTCTCTAATTTCGCTTCAGCATTCATGTGGTGCATTCGACATTATCGGCACATTTTTAGGATGCGAATCATGTGAAGCAGAGTCACCTCCTGGCATGCACGAGGAGGAGTCAAAGCCCTTCACCTTGCCCGTCGTGTGTCAGGCAGCAGCCGGAAATTCCTCTGGGGAGGTGTTGGGCCCTGACCATGCCAGGGATGGATCACAGCTTCCAGGCACCCTGAATTCCTTGGGACCACCGTTCCAGCTCGGAATGGCAGCTCCAGGCATGGCAAACCTTGGGCAAATCCCGCGAGTGGTTTGGAAAAGCGAAATCACTGCATTCGCCTTTTGCAAGAGGTTCTTGGGAAAGGGAGGGTGTTTTATTTGTTTACCATGAGCAGTTCAGCTTTTTATGGCCCTGTTGTCATGGGCAGATGCAAGGTGGTGGCAATTACAGCATGTGTGAGGTCTCATGCACAGGAACACGTGCGGGGGGGAAAGGGAAGGGAAATAAGGAAAAGTGCAGGGAGGGAGAGCGAGGAAAACGGCTTCTGAGCCAGAGTTTCTGCTCCCAGCAGCTCATGGAAGGAAAAGAGGTGATGACTGCAGTCCTGCAGGCAAAGGCTGGAGGGTTTCACATTCCCTTGGTCCAAGCAGCAGTGGGAATTCCTCTCTGTGCTTGTGCAAAGTGCACACAGGGGATGGATGCGTGCAGGGAAAAAACAGCGGGAGCAAAAAAACTGCACAGGAGAGCACAAACGTTTACAGAGGGCACAAACGAGGGGCACAGAGGCCAGAGCAGATGAAAAATGTACGTGTGGGCACGCCATGAGAATAACAGAGCAGAGAATGCGTCAGGCAGAGAAAATCAGGAAGAGCGCAAATGATAAATTAAGAAGAAAATAAAGAGAAAGCTCATAAAATAAAGCAAACAGAGGGAAGTGTTTAACCTCTGTACCAATGCAACAATTATCCTAAAGAAAACAGGGAACACAAAAGCAGCATTACCTGTGAGTGCCCAGGCTCCAGCTGTGCCAAGTTTCAGAGTTATGTCAGCGCCCGGGTTCTGTGTGACATTCCAGATGCCAGCCCAGTGACACAACAAATCTGCCTTGGCTCCCGCTCCTGCGCTCCTCATCCTGGGCACTGCGGGGTGAAAGACGATCCCCTCGACGTGGGGAAGGCAACGCAGCCGTGTTTGCTCACCCCGAGGGGAGGCTGGCCAGCAAATGACATCATTTTGTACAGAAAGGGCGCTCTCTTTGAAGGGGTGAGGGCTGGGACAGAGCCACAGCGCTGCCACTCCGCGGGGTTGGTTTGCTGAAGGGATCAGCCCTTCACACACAGACCTCGTGCCTCGGGCAAGGAACGAGAGTCTCAAGTTAACCCGAGGATTTGGGCATCTGCTTCAAGGAATTTCCTCCATCTTTTGTGGCCGGCTCTGTCGCCCAGCTCATGTTTCCGAGAAGCACCTGGAGCTCCACGTACCTGTCTGCAATCCGTGTGTGGCTGCGAGTGCCCAGCTGTCTGCTGCTGTCTGCCTGTCGTGCCAGGTGCAAAAACATCTTCACAAACCAGGCCTTTCATCCAGAGATTTCTCAACTGTTGTCTTCATTTCCCATGAACCCCACCAGGCTGACACTGCCACAGAAAATGGAGCAAATGTTACACCCTCGTGTTCATCTGTGCCAGCTGAAGGGAGCCTGAATTCCTTTATTTCTCCAGGAAAAACCCTCCTGTGCTGAGCAGGCACCAGCCTGAGCAGCACACCTTGGGATGTTTGGCACCAGAGCTTCAAAGATCCCCGAGGATGTGGGGTTAGGGATGAACGCCTCTGTTTTTTGCAGGGATGTGGGAACCCTGCAGAGAACAGGTGGGGTTGGCACTGAACTGGCTTTGAACTGACCCAGCTCGGAGAGCTTTGTCCAGAGCTGACGAGTTCCTGTGGAAAAACAATACTTGAAAAAGTTGTTTTGCCTTTAGATCTTGAGAGGGAGAATGTCCAGACAGAAGGTGAAGCAGCTGCTTCAGCACCGAACGTCCCCACGGAGCGGGTGGGACTCAATGATCTTGGAGGTCTTTTCCAACCTCAGTGATTCCATGATCCAGGGATTGTTCCGGTGTCTCTGTGGTTCCAAGAGTACCTGCTTGGTTTGGGCTGAATCATGGAATGTCCTGAGCTGAAGGGACCCACAGGGATCATCCAGTCCAATCCTGGTCCTGCCCAGACACCCCAAAATCCCACCCCGGGCATCCCTGGCAGCGCTGTCCAAGGTTGGATGGGGCTTGGAGCAGCCTGGGACAGTGGGAGGTGTCCGTGCCCAGGGCAGGGGGGGCACTGGGTGGGCTTTGAGGTCCCTCCAACCCAAAACATTCCAGAATTCTGTGATTGAGATTGGCAAGGTCACAGAATC